>PVKV010013539.1:0-15739 GCA_004027835.1 Alouatta palliata
GAATTTCTATTTCTAGGTCCTTGAGGAATCGCCACACTGTCTTCCACAATGGTTGAACTAATTTACACTCCCACCAACAGTGTAAGAGTGTTCCTATTTCCGATACAGATGATGGGGAGGAAGGCAGCAAATCACACTGCCATGTGTGTACCTATGTAACAATCTTGCATGTTCTTCACATGTACCCCCAAACCTAAAATGCAATAAAAAGTATATATATTAAAAAACAAAAAACAAAAAAAAAAGTTTGTTGTAATTTGGAAGTTGAACATCTTCCATTTTTTAAATTTTAGGTGTTTCCAATGCTTTTTATTAGAATCATTTATTTTAAAAATTTCATGAAGACTTTGTAAGTATCTGGACTAGTGGAATCCCTTCTAGGCATGCTGTATTCCCTCCTTATGAGAGCTTTTCAGTAGAAATGTTTCCTGTTGCTTTTCTTACCAGAGCCATGTATGTTGCTATTATAAATTCACTGTAAACTGATGATGAAAACAATGATGATCAAGATGACAATGTCAGCACAAACCCGTTTGCTTTGAGCACTCGCATTCCAAGAGCACCTAATTTGGCTGAAGGTAATTCTGACTACGTCTTCGAGTGAATGAAGTGCTTGATGTTTTCTTTGCTCTTGGCAGATTGATCCTACCAATCTAAGCTTTTAGCTGTCCCCAGTGGGTTGGTACGGCTCAGTTTACTGATGCCATTCAGAGAAAAGAGAGTGTTTAGAAAACAACATTGGAATTTGCTTTTCCACTTGGTGTGACTGGGCAGAACACTTCCCCAAACAGAGCAGGCCCATCTGGGCATGCATTCAATGGGATGTCATAGCCAGAGCATCCACAGGATGTGGGTCCCCTTCACCCATAAGGCAGTTCCAGGGAGGATATCTCACAGCTACACACAGTACTATTCTGTGGATCTCTAACTTTCAATGCGTGAATAATTTTCTTCAAATTTATAGGGCACTTATTTAGATTTGGAAAACTCTAGTCATGTCAAAATAGAAATGAATGGCAGCAACTTAAATCTTTTGCTGTATAAGCAGGAGAGGCAGTGGAGATATAAAGACAGTCAGAAGCAGTGAGGGTCTTTTGACCGTCCTGTCCATTCACTACTGCCTCTGTCCTCTCCGTATCACTGACTTTGGACTTCTTCACTGTGCTCCCATCCTCAGCCTTGGTACAGGGAAAGTTGTCAAAGAGCCTCCCCTGGGAATGTCTCCAGACACTGCATTCCTGCAAAACCCACTGACTCAATATTTCACAGCCAGGAAAATAATGAAGTTCCCAAACGAGGCAAATTTCACACAATGAGTCTTGGAACAGGTTGGAGAGTGTCTCTGTTTCCTTTAAAAAACCAAACAACAGAGATACTTGAAAAAGACTCATTCATCAAACACAAGGCCAGCTTCCCCTGGGAGTCCCACCTTCTCCTTTCAGGAGAGCGTCTATTTATTTTCCTGTTCTGAAGCCCCAACTTGCCACCCGGCAAACAGTAACCAATGCTGCAAAATATTGAATGTAGAACAAAGTCTTTTCAACACCACTCTATTTAGGACAGAAACAAACTAACATTGGAAAATGTTACTCTCAATTTAATTTGGGTTTTTGTATAAAGCATGGATGTATGTAGATAATCACAACCAATATCTCTTTACTAGCATAAAATCTACATTTTCCATGGTTAGAAGCAAGTTGCATTTGTATAACACATTCAACTATTATCAGATATAGCCTGTTTATGAAAAAATATCCCTTAAAGCTTTTTGCATACTAATAAATTATCTTCCAAAACAGTAATTTAGAGAGCTTAGGTTTTTTTTGTTTACTGTTTTATGAGTGTGGAATATTTTATGTCCCATAAATTGCTCTGGGTCGGAGGCACTTTATATGGGTTGCCATGGAAACCAGATGACGACCCAGACTGGAAGAGGAGCTCATCTTTGTCTAAGAGAAGATCCCTCTTCCCTGGAAGGGTCCTGGCAACCTAGGATGCCTGCAGGCTGTGCAGACCCCGGCACAGCAAACCCAGGACAAGTTAAATACTTCATAAAATTTGATGGACTTCATGATTAACTACAACCATGTTTTCCAGATCTACAATTAATTCATTCATTCATCATGGATTTTTAATTTATTGGATAACTATTAGGTATTCAGTTATGTCAGGGAACAAAACGAATTCCCCATCCTCACAGAGTTAGCCTTCTGGTGGTGCAGACAATGTTAAACAATGAGTGGTCAATGCAGTGAGGGAAGATAAAGCAGAATATATGCTAGACTGATGGCAGTGTTATTCAGGGAGGTGCAGGGGAGGGTGATTGGGGGTAAGAAAGCCGCTGAGACTAGAGTGGAGGGAATGAGAGTTAAGTGATGGAGCATGGGTCAGGAAGAACAGGCACAGGCCAAACCACTGAGGTCTCATAAACTTTTATGCCAAATGTGATGAGAAGCAATGTACATTTACTGACATCCTTAAAGTTCTAAGCTTTCATGCTCTGGGCAGTTTAAAGATAGTAGATAAATAATAAATGAAGATCAACTTTGGGCACAGCACAAAAATTTGACACGTAGAAGACTTTTGAAAATGTTGCTGTATCTCATGCGTCTGAAGGGTTAACTATGCTCATTATATCAACTGTGCTTCCTGCCTGGTTCTCCAGGACCCACTGGCTGGCAGCTGGAGTCCTGTGAATTATGCACTTGAATGACCCCGTGCTCTGCCAGAACCTACATGGTGTGCTTGGCAAGCACACCTGAGAGTGGATTTAAACACACCTTCAGAGCCACTGCTTGATGATCCAGATGAAAAATGGCCTCCTTAGATCATGGAGTTTCCTTTGCTTAATAAGAGAAAAATAATCTCTCTAGGCAGTAAGGGGCGAGGTGCTCTGTTATGCAGGACAGCCTTTGAGGCTAATGTGTGTGAACACTGATAATGTCAGACGGTGGCCGGAGAGAATCAAGGCTGGCTTCAGTGAGCAGAGGAAACAGGGGGAGCCTGTCTTCTGCTTTTGGGGAGTGTCAGGAAATCCTTTGATATATTGGCCAGTCTGCTCTTTCTTTCCACCTCACTTTATCATACAGAAAAGGACCCAATTTTTAAATAATCAGCCATTCACTTGGTCATGTTTCTTTTAAGAAAAATGTAGAAGTCCCATGTAGGGAAAGAATGGTCCACACCCTCACTGTTTAACAAAAGGTCTCCATAGCACAGAGGAAATGTCCTGCCATATTTCAGCTTCTGCATAAGAGTTTTCTTTGGAAAGAGGCCATGCTGTAGTCAGACAAACTCAGGACTGAATCCCAGTTCATCTACTTTCTAGTTGTGCATGCTTGGGCAAATTACTACTTTCATGGAGCTTAAGTTTTCTTGTCTGAAAAAAAAAATTCCCTCCTTATAAGTAAGCTTTAGGATTAAAAATTATATACCTATACCTCTATGACCTGACATCTAGTAGGCACTTAACTGATGGTTATAATTTTTATCATTGTGATTAATAATTCAAATCTTATAATTTTTAGGTCCTTGTGTCACGTACCCCTAGCAATCTTCAGGATTCAAGTTCAATAATATCTGGAGAGTGAATAATCTGCCAGAATTAGAATCCTTATGCTCTATACATTAACAGAGGTCATGGTTCATACGTTGGAAACTTAACCCCCAGTGCCAATAGTGTTGGGTGATGGAGCCTAGTGGGAGACCTTTTCATGAGGGCTCTGCTCTCCTGAATGGGTTAATGTTATCTCAGATTGGGTTTGTTATAAAAGTGAGTTTGGCTCCCATCTTGAGCTTTCTTGGGCTCACTTCCTCCTTCTACCATTGGATGACACAATACAAAGGTCCTCACCAGAAGCCAACCCCTTGATCTTGAACTTCCTATCCTCCAGGATCATGAGCCAATAAATTTCTCTGTAGAATACTGTTACAGGAGCACAAAACAGGCTAAAACGTGCATATATTGTTCTAAATGATCACTAGAAAACATTGGGTTTGTGTGAGGGAGATGGCAGTGTCAGTGAGGCCAGAGTTTTTTGATGACTATAAACATAATAATGGAAGGCCAGTGAGTTCTTCACAGTTGTCCAAGTTGGGCAAAGATGAAAAAATACTCAGCTCTCAGAAGTGAGAGGGCTTGGGTCTGTCCCTCTACCTGATAATCCCCCCTTGACTGACAGAGAGAGACAGGAGGCTTTTCCATCTTGGGCTCAATTTTGCACACATTGTAGAGAACTGCAGGAGAAATGAAGACATCCTGAGTTTGGGCTTTTACCAACAAATGATTTCACCAATGCAATGACACTATTGAATCCCACAATACTCTGAAAGGACAAACAACGGCATCGGTTTGTTTCATATTTTTGTAACATCTAAAGTAACACACACACACACACACACGCATGTGCATGCACCAAACCTTTCTAATATTTCTAAGTAAGTGTTATTTTGTTATTGAGTGCTTTTTATCCGGAAGATGAAAGGAATTTGTAAGAGGAAAGACATCCTAAAACAAAGACTAGAGAAGTCTAAGCAGAAAGGAATCTTACCAGTTGACTGTCATTCAATATCTTTTTTAAAAAAGTCAATGTGTTTTCTGTTTTTTAATCATTTAAGAAATGCATTTTCCTTTTAAAAAGATTATGTGAAACCCAAAGCTATATGCTTAACTTTTAACTGATTCACTGTTATCCCTTTCCAAAATAGCTTTCTTCTCCATCTCTCAGCACCTGAAATGTGTTTCTTCTAATCAAAATTATTGTTTTATAAAAAAATTAATTTATTTTTTGTCGATACATAATATCTGTACATAGTTTTGCAGTACATTTGATGATCTGATACATCCATATAATCAAATCAGGGTAATTGGGATGTCCATCACTTTAAATATTTATGTTTTCTATATATTAGGAACACCTCAAATTATTCCCTTCTAGCTTTTTTTTTTTTGAGACAGAGTCAGGTTGGAATTGCAGTGGTGGGATCTCAGCTCACTGCAACCTCTGCTTCCCAGGCTCAAGTAATTCTCGTACCTCAGCCTTCCAAGTAGCTGGGATTACAGGTGTGTACCATGGCGCCTGGCTAATTTCTGTGTTTTTAGTAGAGATGGGGTTGTACCTTGTTGGTCAGGCTTGTCTCGAACTCCTGACCTCAAGTGATCTGCCTGCTTTGGCCTCCCAAAGTGCTGGGATTACAGGAGTGAGCCACAGTGCCTGGCCCCTATTTTGAAATATACAATTGATTAATGTGGACTATAATCACTTTACTGATCTATTGAACACCAGATCTTATTTTTTTTTTTAATCTGAGCGTATATTTGTATCCATTAACAACCGAAGTTGATCTTAACATAAATTTCAATGCATTTCCTATTAAACTAGTTTTCCTCAGCCACAGGAAATGCCTTCCTAGGTTGTGCACCCACTCAGAAACAATCTCACAGGTGATTTCTTTATCAAGGTGATTCCTTTATCAAGGAAGGAGGAAACGAGGGTGGTGTTTTTCTTTTTAAACTAACCACTCAGTTTTACTTAAAAGTGTCCTTGAAATTTTACAAACGATTTGTCCAAATGTCTGAAAAGTCCTTTGAAGCTGCAGAAAAATGACTTTCAAAAAATAAGTTTTTAATCCTTTCCTCTCTGACTCTTATAAAATTGGAGGTCGGGAGGAGGACGGTGTGTGGAAGAAGAAAGGCAACTGAGCCTGCAGTACCAAGGGTGTGTCTTGAGTCTTGCATTTTATAAACTGTCTTGTCACCTCAACCTCGACAAAAGCCAGCAATAGTTCACCCAAAGGTAAATCGAATGCCTGAAGAACTCTTTTGCTAAAGGTTCAGCAAACTGCCTTTTTTCTGCTGTAACTAGGAGACTGGATAGTTTGAACTCACTGTTGAAAACATTAAGTGGTTTCATTTATTTAATTTTTCCAGCTGTGGCCTTCAACCATGCTCTGTCAAATACCATTTTTCTGTTCCTTAATGATACCTGAGCAAGATCCTATAAACTTCTGATCACTTGCAGTTACAAAAAGTCCAGGCCAGTTTAAACTCGAATTTCATATCCAACTTAAATCTTATCTCTTTCTTTTCTCTGATGCAGGCTGGGAGATGACTCAAGGGATACCCATGGGTATAGATGTTCTGCTTTTGGGTACCACCACTTCCACCTCCATCCAAAATCTTACTCCTTGGTGGGTTTGGGTCAGTGAGGAGGGATTAGGTGAATTCTCTCTGAGGGTTTAGGTTTTCCGATTTTTGTACCCTGTGCTAACACTGATACATTCTTAGCATCTCTTGTGTGACAGACATCCAAATGTGGATCTTGGGTGCCAGGCCAGGGTGTGCACAGCTCCTGGAGGTGAGAATTCGGGCTCCTATTCAACTTCTCCCATTCCCAGCAGTACTATTCTACCCTTACACACACCAGTGGATTCTCTGAGAAACTTGGGAGCCTTGTTGGCTGGTGGAGAACTCTCAAGACGGCACCAGCCTGTCTGTCGTCTATGTGGGAATCACTGCCATCCTTGCCATTCCATGCAGGGTAAGTACAGTGGTCTTCCACGCCACTTCCCTCTGCTTTTCTCTGCCATTTTTCTCTTATTCCCTTTTCCCCAGGTGAACAAAGCTCAGGAAGTGAACTGTTGGTTTGCTCCTTAAGCAGACATCCACCCGGCCAGAGGTACCAGTCTTCCACTCTTGCCAGCACTCACTCTTCTCTTGAATGCAATCTTCTCTTGGCTTCGAGAACAGGAAGGCACCCTTCCTGCCCCCAGGGGAGAGTATTCCCTGTCACAATGAGCATGGCATCTATTGAGTGGTCCCAAATAGTCCAGAAATATTATTCTCTCTTCTTCTTTTCTTCCTAGGGCACAAGTGGTTCTGACAGCAGGGCCTTTCCCCCTAGAATCCCTGAGGGAGGTGCCTGCTCCCAATTGTTGGGGGTCGTCTTAATTATGTGGGATACACAAGCCTCTTTGTTCTCACATTTCACCCCTACTTGCCCATTCCAAGGGAACAGAAAACAGGTCCATTTAATATTCTTTTCTACTACTATCCAAATGTCTCCTGAAACTCACATCCATCAAACCATAAGCTTTTTCAGACTGACCAATGCAGTCATTCATTTAACAAATATTTATTGAGTGCCCACGCTATGCCAAGAAAAATTCCAGGCACTGGAGATGTGGCAGTAACCAGGAGAGATAGGGTCACTTCTTTCAGACAGCTTACACTCTATTGGAGATGAACTCTTGAAACAGGTGTACCAGTAAGATGATTTTAGATTGGGCTACCAAGATAGCAAAATAGGGTGTAGTAGAGAATGCTTGTAGGAGAGAGGATGTCACTTAATATTGGTGGCTGGAGAAGGCTTACCTGAAAGAGTGATCCTTGAACTGAACCTAAGTGATTCCCAGGCAGGGCAAGTACAAAGGTCCTGTGGTGGGAGTCTGTTCATCTTGTTCAAGGAACTGAAAGATAAGCAACTGGGTGGTTTTCCTATTCTCTTCTTAGAAGTTCAATCTCCCAAGATGTTGTCACCTGTCCTTAACTTGCTCTAGGCTAGTACAAGAGATGAAGAGTTCTACTGTGCATTCCATTTCTAGTCCACTCTACATATGATAGCCATTGCAGCTGTCTCTTTAGACTTAGAGATTTATTTTTTTTATTTTTTATTTAATTAAACTAAGTAATTAATTTTAGAGACAAGATCTCACTATGTTGCCCCAGCTGTACTTGAACTTCTGGACAACATAGTGAGTGATCCTTCCACCTCAGGCTCCCAAGCAGCTGAGACTACAGGTATATGTCACTGTGCCTTGCTTAGACTTTGAAATTTTAGACAGGAGGGAGCCCTTTTCACCCATCTATTTGGGTCGTGTTCCTGGGAGTGTCTTTATTAGAAGGCGATTGTAGTTCTGGCCAAATTGGCGCCATGTAAACATCAGCCACCAGGCAATAGAAGAATGAAGCTGGAAGGCTTTCCATGCCTGATACTTTCCTAAAGTGGTTTACAGATGAATTCACTTGTATATATAAAATATGTATACTACACTTTAAAGCATTATACAAATAACAGTATGTTATTGTAAGGCTTACTTACGAAAGTATGGATAATGAATGGAAAAGAAATAAGCTTCAAGCAAACTCTAGGTTGCCATTTCTCCAGTTGGTTTATTACTTTAAAATAAGGGAAATTCATTAGAAAATTGTCTATTTTGTAAAATAAAATCACCTTCATAACTTTCATACTTGAAATGGCATATTTCTTAATGGTAACTAAGAAATATGAATGAAGAGATGGAATTTGAGAGTTGAGAGGCTTCTTGGGACCATTAATGACAATATTCTCTCTTACAGATGGGACAACAGATGTGCAAAAAGGTTAAGCAGCATTCCAAAGGCACAGAGCATTTGTAATTGTCAGAACTGAACTTGAATCCAAATCTCTTTACCAGCAGCCCACTAGATTTGCCACTACGTTGCAGTACCTCTAAAAAGTGTTACTTGATATACACTATGTCAAAGGCCAGTGCCAACTGTGTTCTCAGCACAATTAGATGAGAGGTGTGGTAAGCAGCCTCCAAGAGGGTCCCCAGTGATCCCTGCTTCCTGACATTCCCCTTCTACATTGTTCCAGAGTTGGTCTGTATGACCAATAGAATATAACGGAAGTGATTGTTTTTATGTCATTTCCAATATGGGTGCCACATTGGTCTTTTTCTCTTGGATCATGTCCTCAGGGGAAAGCCAGCTGCTTTGTCATGAGATTGCTCAGGCAGCCTTTGGAAAGGCCCACATGAAAAGGAAGTGAGACATTCAAGCAACAGCCAGCAAGAAACTGAGTCTTTCCCACAATCACATAAGAGAGCTTGGAAGCAGATCTTTTAGCCTCACACACCTATAGCCCTAGCCAAGAGCTTGACTGCAGTTTCACAGAGATCCTGAGATTGAACCACCCAGCTATGCTGCTCCCAGATTCCTAACATCCAGAAACTGTGAGATAATAAAAATTTACAATTCATGTTGCTATTCAGGAGGGCACTTGTTTGTACAGAACAGATAACTAATACATGCATTGTGCTTTAATTTCTTGAAATCATCCTCGGTACCATGTGATGGGCTGCATTACTTAGTGACAATGCCACCTTCTCACTCCTTGCACAGGGGAGAGCCAGGCACCTGCTTGCTCCAGGACCCGCCTGAGCTCAGGCTCTACCACAGGGATGAAGAAGTTGGAGAATGTTTCTGCCAAATGCTAACAACGCCTCCTCAAGGACAATTCATGGAGGGTGTTAGCCTGTGCTCAACTTCCCTTGGCAAAACTGCAACAAAGGCCCGGCAGCAGTTTGATGTTCACAGAGAAGAGTGAATACAAAGCAGGGCTTTAGGCAGACTTCCTTTAAACATGAACAATCTCCTGCTGCTGTCTTACAGGTTCGGAGAACTGGAAATTTCCAGAGGCTGCTCTTTCCCTGCCCTGTTACAAGTTTATTCTGGAGTCTGTAGAAAGAATTCTTGAAAGAGACAATGGATAAAATTCAGAGGGAAGGGTCATGACTTTAGATAGGGGGAAAATTACATTCTTATCTTCACTAACTTTATTTTTTTGAGATGGAGTCTCCCACTATTGCCCAGGCTGGAGTACAGTGGCACTATCTCGGCTCACTGCAACCTCCACCTCCTGGGTTTGAGAGATTCTCTTGCCTCTGCCTCCCAAGCAGCCGATATTGCAGGTGACTACCACCATGCCTGGCTTATTTTTGTATCTTTAGTAGAGACGGGGTTTCACGATGTTGACCAGGCTGGTCTCGAACTCCCGACCTCGGGTGATCCTCCCGCCTCGGTCTCACAAAGTTCTGGGATTACAGATGTGAGCCACCGTGCCTGGCCTCTAACTTTTAACTGAAATTTAGCTTTTCCTTCTTTTATGAATTTAGCCAATAGGCCAAAGTAATATTAGAAGAGCCTTTCACTTTGTCACCGAAAGAATCTCAGATATTTCATAGCATATTACAGTTGTTTCAGATGACTTGAAATATTGATTGTACTCATCAGTACTTCAAACATGTGGTAGTTATTACACCTGCTATATTTAACGTGTTAATAAAGAGAAGGGTGTGTGTGTGTGTGTGTGTGTGTGTGTGTAGAGAGAGAATATGCAGATATATATCTTGCTAATTTTATTGTTAGGATTTTAGGAACTGTATTTCAATATAATTTATTTCCTTCCAGAAAGAAAGAAAGAAAGAAAGAAAGAAAGAAAGAAAGAAAGAAAGAATTCTTGAAGATACCTTTGAACTCAAATTAGACATTTTCTTAACAAGTTCCAGTGCTGTGGATACTTTAAAATACTTGCAGTTTAGAGAGTGGGATTTATTTGTGCTTGTGTACTTTATGTCTAAAAAGCATCACTGAGCACCTCAGATATACCTCCCTTGTTTTTCTGCTAGAATGCATCTATTTCCTTCTTCATTGTTAAGTTTGAGCTCATCAGATTTACACAGCTTTTCTAAAGTGATTCTACCTAGTGTGTATCATTTGTTAACCATCTACTTTGAACCCTTATGCTTCATTCAGGAGAGGAGCTGAGCTTGGTTCTACATTCCTCTTGTCTCTGTGGGTGTGCTTCCTAGCTCCCAACACTGATTCTCAAGGAAAAGGGAAATTCAAGGCTTTAACAGTGGAGGCTTAATCAATGTCACCAAATAATGCCAGTGCCTGAGAGGCAGGGGTGTTAAGGAAGGGGTTGAATAATGGTAATAATGTCAACTCCACCTCGACCTGAACTTCTTTACTGTGAGTTTGAGTATTGTGTTCTATCTTCTCAACTTTTCTGTGTGGAAAGTAAAACAACACAAAACAAAAATCCATGAACCATTGTCACAGAGTTGGAGACACAGGACAGAAAAGTCTTGTGTGTGTTAATAGTGTATTTCAGGAGGTAGAGCCCAGTGTTCACAAAGTCAGAGGTGAAGGTTGGACCATATCACCCAAAAGGCATGACTAACAATGAGATTACAGGGGATGCTGAAAGGCTCTCTTGTTGTTCTGTCTCTCCTCCCCACAATGCCTGAAACCCACCATTACCATGAATGCCTGTGCCTTAGAGTTACTGTCTTTTGAAATGTGCGTGGTCTTAGAAGTGTTAACTTGCTCTCTGCTCTTAATATTTTATGGTGAAGGAGTTTACCAGGACATGTTTCCTCAAGGCTGTGAGAGTATAAGAGTTAAATGGAATAGGAGATAAGACCAAGCTAAATTTAAACCACGAGACTTCTTCTGAATATAGCTATTTCTTTAGGGAGGTAGGGCTGCTCACTCACTCCTTACAAGGACTTGATGTCTGAAGTGAGGTTATTTGCTTTTTGGAAATTTTACAGGTAGAAAACTAAAAGTTAAGCATTCCCAGAAAGTACAAATAGAAAAGCTTAATTTTCAAATAAGAATTTATAGACTTGTAGGAGCCTAGTCATTAATGCTATTAAATTCAAACACTTTGGGGAATACCACTTTGGTATTTCAATTTTAGCCATAGCAAAGTCAGGAAGTGCAAAAGTTGAAGTTCTCAGGGCAAGAGTAATTCATCCCTGTTACACATTTTTGACAGAATCCTTACAAGTCCTAGAAATTTGTGTCTCTAATATACTCAATTTATTTAGCTGCTTTTGCAAAAGAGCATAGCACAGTTAGCTCCTTCTGGGCGATATGGTCACATTTTCAGCCTTATTATAGGACCCTTGACATTTAGTTTGAAAGGCTGAGAGGAAAATCCATTTGTAGAACTTCTTTAGAGAGATAGGAGCCAAAACAGAACAGGGAAACTATTGTTTTACTGTTCTCTATGGAAACACAGCATTCAAGTTTGAAGTAACAAGGTTGTTTCCCAATTGAAAATTGAAATTAAGAAAAGAATATCATTTATATAGCATCACAAACTTGAAATACTTACGGATAAATTTCACAAAAGATGTGTGTACTATATATACACCAACGGTGTGAAAGATGGCTTTAAAAAGTTAAACAAGTCCTAAATAAATGGAGAGATATATGCCACATTCTTAAGTTGGAAAAAATATTGCTATCATTTTTGCCTAAATTGGTGTATGCCTATAAACATTCCAGAAGGCTTTTTTATTTGGCAGAAATTTACAAGATATTATTAAGTGCTTGTTAAATGATATTAAAATGCTTGTTAGATGGGGAGAACCAAGAATAGCCAAAACTATTGAAAATATTTTGAAAAAGAAGAGCAAAATTAGAAAACGAACACTAACTGATGTCATTCCTTGTACATTTATAGTAAACCAGACAGTATGAAGTTAACAGAGAAAAAATGGGCAAATAGATCAATGGGACAAACTGGAAAGTCCAGAAACATACCTACACTATTATTATATGGACAGCCAATTTTTGACAAAAGTACAAAGGCAATTCTATGGGGAAAAAATTAGCTTTTCAACAAGTGGTTCTGGAACAACTAGGTATCAAAGAAGGAATCAAACTTCAATGGGTATCTTGCACCGGATAAAAATTCTAACACTATACACATCATAGACCTAAATGTATAACCTAAAACTACAAAACTATTAAATCCCAGGTATATTTTCATACACTCATTTTTCTGGAGTGAATCCTAGGAGTAGAATTGCTGGATCATATGTGTTTAAGTGTTTAAGAAACCACCTAACTGTTGTGCAATGTGTCCCATTTTATATTCTTTTTAAAAATAATTGACAATGTTTATTATCAAGAAAGTTTAGTAGCAGATTTCTATTTTGTTTCGCTTTGTTGTTTGTTTGTTTTTTTCTTGAGACAGAGACTTACTCTTGATGCCTAGGCTGGAGTACAGTGGCACGATCTAAGCTCACTGCAGCCTCTGCCTCCTGGGTTCAAGCGATTCTCCTGCCTCAGCCTTCCAAGTAGCTGGCATTACAGGCACCTGCCACTACACCCAGCTGAATTTTGTATTTTAGTAGAGATGGGGCTTCACCATGTTGGTCAGGCTGGTCTTGAACTACTGACCTCAGGCGATCTGCCCACCTTGGCCTCTCAAAGTGCTGGGATTACAGGCATGAGACACCGCGCTTGGCTAGCAGTAGGTTTTTAAAAAGAATGTTGGTTTTAGAATACACCAAGAGGATACTCTGTGATAAGACACATACAAATAATGATAATTAAAATATTAAATACTGTCTAAATTAAAACACCATAATTTAAATTGCTAATTATAATATTTGTGTCTTGGCAGAAATAACCATAGTTCCCCTTTATGAAATTCACCCCCGCCTTCTCATGAAGACTATGAAGTTTACCACAATTTCAGTTATTTAATTTACGATAATCAACACTGAGTTTTCTGTGCTGAAGCATGCACTGTTACGGAAAGCACAAAATCCTATTTGCAGGGATTTTTAGTTTTCTTTAAAATGTATCTCAAGCATCTTTTAAAGTGCAGCTACAAAAAGGCTGCATCCTTAATGAAAAAGGCTTCTTTCTGAAAGAATTAAGAGGTAGCTATCGAATACTGCAAGAATGTTTACATAACTAACTGAAGGAACCAGCAGCACTCTGCTAACTCTGCTTTAGTATAGAAACCTCCTCACTGCTCCTCTACTACCAGCCAAACATATACTCCATTGCTTTGGATACAAGACTTTCATCTTTTTTTGGCATTTGTCTGTCAGAAATAACCTGATAGTCACTACTAGAAGATTTGCATCCTGTAGCAAGAGGTCTCACGGCAGAAATTCTAGGAGTACTTCCAGGTTGTGTTGGTGTACCTAGAGTTTTGACTGCTGGTGTAAAGGCTAAAGATGGAGATGATAAAGCACATCTGTGACTGCTTTCCATAACACTTTTGTCAATACATGGTTTTATACTAGTCATGATGGATTCTCCACAAATCCTCCCATCTTTGCTTAAGGCTTTCCAAGCCTGCAGTTTAGATTGATAATGGATATGTATCCAATTTCCTGTGTTAGACATCACATGTTTTAAGACATTCCCGTACTGTGCAAATTGTAATAATATATAGGAAGCAGATACTTGAGGAAACCCAAACACAGTCCCCAAAGTGTCAACGAGGTGTCTTCTGAAGTCAAAGAATCTCCTTGAGTATAAAAAGGATCAGGCTGGGCAGGAGATAACGTTGCCTTTTGTGGCTGACTGATATTTGCTGGACTAAACATACTTTGCCACGTTCTAGGAGTAGATATAACTCCAGCAAGAGGACTCTGCATTACCGAAATGTTTGTCTGTCTTCTTGAAGTTAAAGGTGTTTATCCAAGCAAGCCCTGGGCTGGAAATGTCATCATAAATACTTCTAACTGGTGGAGTGCCATTTTTATCTCTATGAGCTGGTACAACTGGTTGTGTGGTGACCCACCTGAAAGTAAAGGTGATCTTATTTCCATTACTCCTATTGAAGGGCCACTAATTGATCATGGTTGTGGAGTCACTGGAAATGGCAAATCTCCCATTAAAAATCCAGGTAAGAAATGGGCATTAACTCTTGATTTTGGAGATGTGGGTGAGCCTAGCACCATTGCTTCAGACCCTAATGTGGGTGCCTGGGGTTCCACAGCAAAGGCTGCCATTGTGTTGGTGACTCCTACTTTATATTCTTAGCAATAGCATATGAGAGGACCAGTTGCTCTACCTCCTCACCAACACTTGGTATAGTTATGATCTCATTAATTTGCATTCCCTTAATAAACAATTTTGTTGGACATTTTTTGTATTCTAATTTGCCATCCTTGTATTTTTGTTCAGAGACATCTGTACAAATCCCTGGTATACGAGAAGAAAACAGGGGAGAAAATCTTTGTGATCTTTGGGTCACATTTCCTAGATATAATACCAAAACCAAAAATCCATAAAACAACAAATTGATTTACTCAAAATGTAAAACTTTTGCTCTCCAAAAGACACTGTTAAGAGAACAAGAAGACAAGCCAGAGACTGGGGGAAAATCTTTGTAAAATACACATCTGATAAAGGACTTGTATCCATAATGTAAAATGAGCTTTCAAATTTTAACAATAAGAAAACAACCCAATAAAGAAGTATACAAGGGATTTGTATGGATACATCTGAAAGAAAATAAAAGAATAGCAAATTAACACACAAAAAATGTTCAACATAATTCTTCATTAAGGGCATGCAAATTAATGAGACTGTAGCTCTTAGAATGGTTAAAATTAAAAAGACTAATCATAGCAAAGGTTGGTGAGGAAGTAGAACAACTGGTAATTTCATATACTACTGCTAGGAATGTGAAATGGACAAGCACTTTGGACAAAAGTTTGATAGTTTCTTAAAACCTTAAATATATACTTACCATAGGATTCCACTCCTAGTTTTCACTCAAGAAAAATGAGTGTTTAAAAGTATACTTGATATGTGCTTTAATCAGGTATGGTAAGACATGCAGACACAGAAATGACTCTTGGAAGTTGTTTTACTCACAGTTCGCTAGAAGTGGGGGCCGTGACACACAAAGAGGCCACATGAGCAAGCACTAGGTCAGTCCTGAGTAAAGAAGGCCAGGGGAAAACATGGGTCTTTATGTGGTTTCTGCAGGAAGGAATGTGTGAGGCAGGATAAGGAGGCTAAACAAGTATAGGACTGGCTAGTTTGAATAGTTTCAGCTGGCTCCAGGGTGTAGAGATTACCCCTAGTTGTCAGGTACTCAGCCCTGGGGTGATTAGGGCAGGTGGATAGTTGCCCAGAGTGTAAGAG
>PVKV010013539.1:15839-61198 GCA_004027835.1 Alouatta palliata
AAAAAAAAAAAAAAAAAAAATCAGAAACACATGGTTAATACAGAATCCTGTCTCCATATAAAAACTTTATGAGAATGTTCATATTGGTTTTATTTGCAATAGCCCCAAACTAGAAACAACCCAAATATACGTCAACAGTTAAATGGATAAACAGATCATGGCAGAGCCAAACAATAGGCTACTACTCAACAGGAAAAAGAAATGACTTATTGATACATGCAAAAATGTAGATGAATCTGAAAATAATTATGCTGGTTGAAAGTAGGAGACAAAAATGGAGTATGTATGATATCATTTACTCCAGAAAAGCAAGCTTATTTCTAGTGACAGAACACAGATCAGTGATGGCCTGGTGATGAGGTATGGTGGAGAAAAACGTTAAAAATGGGTGATGGATATGTCATTACTTTGATTGCGGTAATAGTTTCATGGTATATACCATATGTCAAGTCTTGTCAAATGGGACAATTTAAATGTGTACAGTTACTAAAGGTATAAATGTGTGTATTTATACCTCAAATAAGCTATTTCAAACAATTGCTTTTCAAGGGAATATTTTATATCCCAGTCTCTGAAGTTATGTAATCAGAACAGAGAAAACTCTTAGCTCAACTTCAGGTCACAGAGTGGCCCACATGATCCCCAGAGATAGTTGCAAACACAACATCTTTTTTTTTTTTTTTTCCCTGAGACAGAGTCTTGGTGTGTTGCCCAGACTGGAAGTAGTGCAATATTGGCTCACTGGAACTTCTGCCTCCCAGGTTTAAGCAATTCTATCTGCCTCAGCCTCCCGAATAGCTGGGATTACAGACACCCGACACCAAGCCTGGCTAATTTTTGTATTTTTTAGTAGAGACGGGGTTTCACCATGTTGGCCAAGCTGGTCTTGAACTCCTGACCTCAGGTGGTCCACTTATCTTGGCCTCCCAAAGTGCTGGGATTATAGGCGTGAGTCACTGCGCCCAGCCCCTAACATCTTTTGAGAAGCAAATTGGACTCAAAATTAGTAATCTTGGGTCTTGGTTCCAGCTCTGCCATTGATTTGCTGCGTCATTTTAGGCAAATCATTCAATTCCTCCAGACCTCAGTTTTCTTGTGTATAATATGAATATGTGGAACTTAGATGTCTGTAAGTACTTGTCATTTCTGAACTGTGGATCCAGCACCACTAACTAGGCTTCTGTGGATCTATCCAAGTTGCCAAGCTCAGAGTTTCAGATAACCCCAATCCTATCTCCAATTACTGATAGCCACTTGTCAAGGGCAAAAACTAAGACTAGGAAAGGAGGAAGGAACAGGTTAACAGGAGTTGTTTATGAGTTCACTAAATGTTTTTTAAAAAATTACTGTGGTAAAATACATATACCATAACATTTGTCGTCTTAATCATTTTTTTTTTTTTGTTTTTTGAGATGGAGTTTTGCTCTTGTTGCCCAGGCTGTGCAATGGTGCAATCTCGGCTCACCACAACCTCTGCCTCCAGGGTTCAAGTGATTCTCCTGTCTCAGCCTCCCGAGTAGCTGGGATTACAGGCATGAGCCATCATGCTCAGCTAATTTTGTATTTTTAGTAGAGATGGGGTTTCTCCATGTTAGTCAGGCTGGTCTCAAACTCCCGACCTCAGGTGATTCACCTGCCTCAGCCTCACAAAGTGCTGGGATTACAGGTGTGAGCCACTGTGCCTGGCCACCATCTCAGTGATTTTTAAGTGTACAGTGCAGTGGCGTTAAGTACTTTCAAACTGATCTGCAACTATGGCCATCACCCATCTCCAGAACTCTTTTTATCTTGCAACACTGGAACTCTGTATGCATTAAACACTAACTCCCCATTCCCTTTTCCTCAGACCCCTGGCTACCACCCCTCTACTTGCTTTGTTTCTTTTGAGACAGAGTCTCACTGTGTTGCCCAGGCTGGACTGCAGTGGCAGAATCTTAGCTCACTGCAACATCTGCCTCCCAGGTTAAAGCAATTCTACCACCTCAGCCTCCTGAGTAGTTGGGACTACAGGTGTACAGAACCACACCCAGCTAATTTTTGTATTTTTAGTAGAGACGGGATTTCACTAGTTTGGCCAGGATGGTCTTGAACTCCTCACCTCAGATGACCCCCTCGCCTTGGCCTCCCAAAGTGCTGGGATTAAAGGCGTGAGTCACTGCACCCGGCCTCACCCCTCTACCTTCTATCTCTATAAATTTGACTACTGCAGGTACTTCATGTAAGCAACATCACGCAATATAGTAAGTGCTTTTTATATTATCTTATTTGATCCTTCCAATAAGTCAGGAAGTAGGAATTATCCTCTTCATTTTTATTTTCTTTTAGACAGTCTCACTCTGTCAGGCTGGAGTGTAGTAGCCTGATCACAGCTCACTGCAGCCTCAAAATCCTATGCTCAAGTAATCCTCATAACTTACAGGCACTCTTTTGTATTTTTTGTAGAGACAAATTCTTACTATGTTGCCAGGTTGGCCTTGAACTCCTGGGTTCAAGTGATCCTCCTGCCTCAGCTTTCCAAAGTGCTGAGATTACAGGCATAAGTCTGGGGGCAATTATCTTTTTAAATAATGCCGAAAAGATGAACACTAAGGCTTTGTGGGAAGCTGTATATCATACAACTAAGAAGTAACTGGCCCAGAATGACACATAAGTCAGCTGCTTCCAAAGCCCTGAGACTTCCGTGACTGTAATTCAATAACAATGCATTTAATGAGAAGGTAGTGATAACAGATAAAGAGATAACAGAAGTTTGGGAACAATATACAGGTCAGTGGAATTCATTCAACTCTCAGCCTTGACTGGATTATAACAGACTGCTTAAAACCTTAGTGGCTCACTCTCCTGCTCTCTATAAATTATGTGTATGTGTACGTTATTAAGAATGAAGTTACACAAGGTACCTTCTCAAAACCAAGGTGAAACAAAAATGAGTTAGATCAAATGTGTAAAGCTCCAAGTGGCTTCTGAAAGACATATGGTACCATGTCACCACAGAACATGTTTTTATTACGTCCAATGTTTAGAGTTAAATGTCTCTCGAAAACACAGAATAAGATTCCAGACAGACATAACCACAAGTGGTGTTCTTACCCTCAAAAGTATAAACTAACCCTTCCCGGCTGCTGTCTCAGCTGTTGGTGAATCCTAGGGTGTAGGAATTTGCAACCCTTAATGTTATATGAAGTGATGTTTGCTTCCAAGACCAGCTGTAGCCAATCAACCCAGGGGCAAAACAGACAGCCCCACAGTCAGACTTCATGCTGAAAAGGACAGAAGTCCTGTGATGGGCCAACCAACCTAAGGCGTGAATTTGACAGTAGGCTCTAAAGCTGGAGAACAGAGGATCTGCACCCAGCAGGCACCAGTCTGAAGAGGTTCTTCTTGTAGATATTCTAGGATTTTGTTGCATACATGGCTGTTATTATGTTTATTAACTTCAGAATGAGTGGATTTTGTTGCTCTTCTATACTAGTCATTTGAGACTTACGTATTCCTTATTAAAGCTAGCATTCCATAATATCTAGGAGCAGATTTTTAGTAAGAAAAAAAATCAACCTTAGACTTTTTCCTTTATAGTGAAATATTTAGTGTTGCATTTAAAATAAGCACAATCCTTCTTTACAAAGAGTTTTTTTTTTTTTTTTAAGGGAATAGAAAGTACAAGATAGTAAAGTTTATTTAAGTGTTAGACAATGGATAGAAGAGATGTAATATGTTCTGCCTTATTTAGTCCACAGAGAGAATTACTGGATATAGGGGGTGATTTAGGAATCTCACAGAAGTAACATCATCTCTGCTTTGCCAAGACCATCATCACTTAAAGCCACTGTCTCTTTCTGTGTACTTCATGCATAAAGAGATAAAAATGCTATTTCACAAAATAAGAATATTTTGTAATTCATTAACTTTCAGTTTGGACACATAACAAATATTTTACATACTGATTCGCATGGAAAGGTTTTTAAAAGGCTAAATACTTAGCCAGTAAATGAGAAGGAAGGGAAATGGAGATGAAACAGGCGCTCATTCTGTATCTGTGCATATTTACTACAATAAGAACATTTTATTTTTATAGCACGTTGCTACCATTTGCAATCTGGGCATTTACAGCAAATGTAGACTAGTCAAACCAGAGTTTAAAATACATAAAACCACATCAGGAAAAAATCATACGCTCGTTGCATGAATACTAAATGCTGAGCAAGAGAAAAAGAGAGGTTATTGCACATATATAAGAACCAAAGCATTCCTAAGATAGCAGAGGCTAAAAAGAAGGAGAGTCAAAGAGAGAGGGAGGAAGGGAGGGAGGAAAGGGGGAAGAGAGGGAGGGAGGGAGGGAGGGGGGAAGGGGGGAAGAGAGGGAGGGAGAGGGGAAGGGAAAAAGGAAAACTAGAATGTTAGGTCTGACCTATGGTCACAAAACTTAACTACTCTGGTTAATAGCAAGGGACTTACCTTTGGTTATTCAAACATGAAACTTAAATGATTGGAAAGAGTCTGGATAGAGCATAGACAGGATTTGGAATTACAGGAGATTCGTATCATAGATTTGCCACTAACCAGCTGTGTGATCTTGGGTAAACTACTCATCCTGTCTGGCCCTCCGTTCTCTAACCTGTAAAATGAGGGGATTGGTTAAATCCTCCTCTTAAGTCTGTGTAGCTGTAAAAGGCTGTGATTCTCTAATAAAGTAACACAAAGAGCCAGTGGTGCATCTAGCAAGGGACCTTCCATGTTAACACTCAGCAAAATTCAGGGAGAGATTTCAGCAGGGAGGAAGGCAGACATACTCTTTCTTGAGCTAAGGGAGCATTCTCTCTCCAGAGAGACCTCAAGTCCTTCTGAATTCTTATGAATCAACTCGGAAGCACACATACCTAAACTACATTAATTCCTACAGCACTGTGGACCTCCTTCCATGGTGGGGCTGGAATATCTTTCTTTCAGTGCCTGTCATAGAACCTTGAACCATGCCCAATGCATGTTGGATACTTAATGAATAAACTCCAGAAAAACTTCTCTTCTGGTCAGATTCTATGCTTGCCCAGCTTAAGTGCCCATGGGTTAGTTTCTTAGTCTCATAATGGCTCAGTCTCCTTTTCCTTAATCGTGACAGTTGCTAACTCTAAGTTTTTAAAATAAAGATTCAATGCGATAAAATACGTGAAATTCAGTCTAAGCAGCCCAAACTATAACAGGAAGTACATGACAACTGGCTTTAATAAGTGCTTCCCCAGCCCTCTACAACCAAAAAGTAAATGAACGGCAGGAGAAGCGCACATTCCTATACTTAATTTGCAGCAAATGGCTCAGATGCGACTCCCGCCTCTGACTCTACTATCCCTCCCTGCTCAGCTCCCAGCACACCTGGCTTTGTTCCTCCAGTTTTGTCTCCCAGGACAGGAGTCAGATTTCAGCTTCTCTAGCTCCCTAAGTCTCACTCTCAGGCGTATCTTACTCCTGGCCACTTTGGATACCACGCCCTTCCATTTCAGATGTGAACTGTAATTTTCAAGGATGACAGCCAGGAGCATGTTGCCTTAGTACCCCCTGAGGAAGGATAACTAACCCTCTTCAGTTCCAGTGATCGAGGTTGTCATAAGAAAATTATGCTCTTTAACGAACTTCAGCTCTATCAGATTATTCAGCTGCTCAGAATGAAGCCACACAGAGCTAGAGATGGAGGGAAGAGAGGAGATTCCTAATAAAGACTTCTGGGATCCGGGATGCAGCCATGCCTGATTCTGAGGTGTCCCTGGCAATTTTACTGCATATCCAATTGATTATCTTTAACCTCCTACCTCAAGCTAATTTATTTTTGTTTCTGGCTTGACGAGTGAGATCTTTAATACTTAAATTCTACCAGGACAATTGAAAGAATAGAAGAAGGGAAGGAGGGAATGATAGGCTTGGAAATCAGGACGCCTCCAGAATGGCTTCAAAACAAACCCTTCTGCTCTTGCAGACCTTCTCTGGTCTGGCCTACACAGCGAGACAGAATCAGACCAGCCTCTGGAGGTATGAAGGTAAGGAAATCATTCTCTTAAACAGATTCTCAATGATAGCTCTCTTTTCAAACATGAACACATTGGTTGGCAAGGTCTTACTATCTTCTAACAAGCTGTGCGCAGTGGCTCATTCCTGTAATCCCAACACTTTGAGAGGCCAAGGTGGGAAGATCACGAGGTCAGGAGTTAGAGACCAGGCCAACGCGATGAAACATCATCTCTACTAAAAATACAAAATTAGCCAGGCGTGGTGGTGGGCACCTGTAATCCCAGCAATTTGGGAGGCTGGGGCAGAATCATTTGAACCCAGGAGGCAGAGGTTGTAGCATTGCACTCCAGCCTGGGCAACAAAAGTTAAGCTCTGTCTCAAAAAAGAGAAGAAAAGAAAAGAAAAATATAGAATATCTTTTAGTTCTGTTTTAAGCTTTATTGTTTTTCCTTTCACATCTGGTACAATATTATATCATTTTATTGTCTTCTGGTTCTTATTGCTTGTTTTTTTTAAATTTGATATGTAATAGTTGTACATATTTTGGGGATATTGTAATATTTTGATATACATACAATGTGTAATGACTAAATCAGGGTAACTAGAATACACATCACCTCAAATATTTATCTTTTTTTGTGTTGGGAACATCACAAATATTTCTTCTAGCTATTTTGAAATATAAATTATTTACTATAATTTATCTCCTGTTCTATTGAGTACTAGATCGTATCTCTTCTAGCTAACTGTATTTGTGTACCCTTTAACTACTCTTCATCCTTCTCCCATTTTTAGTTTTACTTAAAATAAAAATTTGTTTACAGTTTTTCTTTCTTACCTCTAGAAAATTCAGAGGCACACACGCAACATCCAGTGCCTATTTATAAATGAGCTGCCTCTAATTTCCTACACGGAAAAAAATAGGGCTGGGCATGGTGGCTCATGCCTGTAATCCCAACACTTTGTGGGGCTGAGGCAAATGAGGTCCCCTGACTCCCTTGAGGTCAGGAGTTCAAGACCAGCCTTGTCAACATGGGTGAAACCTATCTTTACTAAAAGTACAAAAAAATTAGCTGGGTATGGTGGCAAACACCTGTAATTCTAGCTACTAGGGAGGCTGAGGCAGAAGAATCACTAAATCTAGGAGGCAGAGGTTGCAGTGAGCAGAGATCGTAACACTGTACTCCAGCCTGGGTGACAGAATAAGAGTCTGCCTTAAAAAAAAAAAATACTGTTCTTGAGGAGGAATAAAATCATTGTTAATATTATACACTTTAATAAACTGTTAGTTCTATCGAATTATTCATATCATATTTCTGTAAAATTCAGAAAACTTAAGTATGTTTCCATAGTGAATGAGATGTCAGGCAGTAAGCAGAGGCCAGGCCAACACCAAGATTCTCACCTCAACACAGAACAAAGTAATCTGTTGTCAACAAAATGTAAAAAATTCAAAGAATTTTCCATATCATTTAAAGATATGTAACATGGATTAAGATCTGAGGGTCAGGAATGAATATTTTATAGAAACAGAAACATACATTCAGAATGAAAAATAATATACATCTATCTTTCCCCAAAACAATTAAAGATGTGTGTTAGTCCATTTTGCATTGCTATAAAGGAGTACTTGAGTCTGGGTAATTTGTAAAAATCAGAGGGCTTATTTGGGTCACAGTTCTGCAAGCTGTACAAGCATGGCACCAGTATCTGTGCAGCTTCTGGTGGGGCCTCAGGGAGCTTACAGTCATGGCGGAAGGCACAGGGGAAGCTGGCATATCACATGACAAGAGAGGGAGCAAGAGGAGAGTGAGGAGGCAGTGTCAGGCTCCCTAAACAACCAAGTCTCACAGGAACTTACAGCAAGAACCCAACTCACTCATTACCATGGGGTTACAGCCAAACCATTCACGAGGGACCTGCCCCCGTGACCCAAACACCTCTCACCAGGCCCTGCCTCCAACTTTGGGGATTACATTTGAACATGAAATTTGGAGGGGACAAACATTCAAACCATATCAATAAATAAATGGAAAAAAACCACGAAGCTTAACTTTAGTTTTTTTTTTTTCTTTTTAGCTTTACAAAACTGTATCTATTTACATGTAAAAGAAGAGCATTAGAAGTAGCAATTCTTCTATGTAATACTACATAAGTGTTCTATAAAACTCAGTTCAATTTGTGCAAGAAAAATTTTAAATCCATTCATAGTAATGAATGCTGTAGTTAAGAATGCAAAATAGTTTCAGTAATTTAAAACCAAGAAAGAAAGAAAAAAAATCTCTTTTAGGGATAAATATCCATATATGGCTTTTATTCAAAAGCAACTTCTTTTTAGAAAATAGAAGAAAAAAAGCCTTTTGCCTCTTTTGGACTTACATGCTCAAAAGTGACCATACTCAAAACAATTTCTAACCTTATATTTTAAAAAGCAGTGGTTTGGTAATACATGCACTAAGTGTAATAGTTTTCATTTTGAATCTTCGATTTTTTATTTTTATTTTTTGAGATAGAGTTTCACTACGTTGCCCAGGCTGGAGTGCAGTGGTGCGATCTCGGCTCACTGCAACCTCTGCTTCCCAGGATGAAGCATTTCTCCTGCCTCAGCCTCCCAAGTAGCTGGGACTGCAGGTGTGCACTACCATACCCAGCTAATTTTTTGTATTTTTAGTAGAGACAAGGTTTCACCGTTTTAGCCAGGATGGTTTCAATCTCCTGACCTTGTGATCCACCCACCTCAGTCTCCCAAAGTGCTGAGATTATAGGCGTGAGCCGCCATGAATCGTCTAAAGTACATAATGGAAAATGTGAATATAGGTACAGAGTAGAAAGTTCACTTTTCTTTTTTCTTTTTCTTTTTTTTTTGTTTTGAGACAGAGTCTCACTTTGTTGCCCAGGCTGGAGTGCAGTGGTGCAATCTTGGCTCACTGCAACCTCTGCCTCCCAGGTTCAAGCGATTCTCCTGCCTCAGCCTCCAGAGTAGCTGGGATTACAGATGGCCACCACCATGCCCTGCATTTTGTATTTTTAGTAGAGACCAGGTTTGATCACGTTGGCCAGGCTGGTCTCAAACTCCTAACCTCAGATGATCTGCATGCCCTGGCCCTGCAAAGTGCTAGGATTATAGGCATGAGCCACCGTGCCTGGCCAAAAGTTCACTTTTCAAATGACTGTATGATTTCACTCAGCATGCATTTCTGACATTGTGGCTATTTTACCACGATTTAGACACAGCGCATCTGTTAGACAATCTACTCTCTAAAACTCAGATGTATTAACTGGCCTCTTCAAAGAATTCTCAGAGTGGTGCTTTCAAGGTTAGGAGAGGCTCTCTAAGCATTGACAATATAGATCACTTGAAAAGTTTTCCTTTTCCTACAAAACAAAATGTGTTTAGGGAAATAAAGACAATCTACTCTTCACTCTCCCTCATCCCCACTGAACTGCAAAAATAAAAATATTACATTTTCAAACTGTCAAAATAAGAGGACTTCTTAGATGTCTGCAAAGAAAACATGGTAAAAAAGATCAAGGTGTTCTGTTTTTATCAACCAGCAGAAGCCATTGCCCAAACCATTTCAGAATCAGAGAGAAAGGGTAATTAAGACTGCAAATCCTGGGGCCTCACCAAATCATTCGAATTTTGAATTGGAATCAGAATCTCTGGGAACTTTTTTTTAAAACATGTTCCCTAAATGATTCTTAGGAACACTGAAATGTGCAAGTCACAGCGCATGATGTTAAAGATACGAGCAATGCTCAAATCCCTCTGGAAGCACCAAATATTTTCCAAGACACTTTCTCTTTGACTTTCTCTTTCTCTCCTGTTCTGTGACTGCTTTGTCTCTCCATTTTTGGGAGGTGGGGCATTTTTGGGAGAGGGACATTTGGGAGGTGGAAAGGTAGATCGTCCTTGCCTATCTCCTTCCATCAGCACAGGAGACAAAGGCTGAGCCTATTGTGTTCTCCTCGGACAATTTTTTTTTTTTGAGACAGCATCTCTCTCTGTTGCCTCGGCTGGTGTGTGGTGGTGTGATCACTCCTCACTGCTGTCTTGACCTTCTGGGCTCAAGTGATCCTCCCACCTCTGTCTCCTGAGTAGCTGAGACTACAAGTATGTTCTACCATACCTAGCTAACATTTGTATTTTCTTGTAGAGCTGGGGTTTCACCATGCTGCCCAGGCTGGCTTGTTGGACATTTCCATCAGGGTCTTAATAAATGCTTGATGATAATTAGATTGTGTCCAATTAAAGACTCAGTTTCTCTACAGATCAAGTTGACGGCTCTGGTGTGCCTGAATTCTCTTCTGGATAACAAATAGTAAAAAGAACTTTATCAAGGGAATATTTCTGTATATATTTCATATAACTTAAAAACTTAGAATGGGCAACTTCTGAAGTTTCTTCAGGTGATCAAATGCTTTGAGGGAAGCTAAAATATACAAAGAAAAGCATGCAGAGAGATTATTTTTGTAACCCTGTTGTATGTTTCCTGAGCAAATGTGATAAATTCAGTATGAAATGGTTGATCCTTACTGCGAGTAGGTTCTTTTTTCCCTTTTATCAAGTACATGTGAAATTTCTTACAAAGCTGAAAAAGAAATTATTTGGCTGGTTACTCATTGTGGTAAATATTGAGTGTCAACTTGACTGGACTGAAGGATGCAAAGTATTGTTCCTGGATGTGTCTCAGAAGGTGTTGCCAAAGAGATTAACATTTGAGTCAGTGGACTTGGGAGAGGCAGAACCCCCTCAGTCTAGGTGGGCACCATCTAATCAGCTGGCAGCATGGCTAGAATAAAGCAGGCAGAAGAAGGACTTGATTGTTGAGTCTTCTGGCCTTCATCTTCTTCTCCCATGCTGGATGCTTCCTGCCCTCAACATCAGACTCCAAGTTCTTCAGCTTTTGGACTCTTGGACTTAACAGCAGTGGTTTGCCAGGGGCTCCCAGGTCTTCAGCCACAGACTGTCGGCTTCCCTGCTTTGGAGGTTTTGAGACTGGGACTGGTTTTCCTGCTCCTCAGCTTGCAGACAGCCTATTACGGGACTTTGCCTTGTGATCGTGTGAGTCAATACTCCTTAATGAACTCCCCTTCATATACACCTCTGTCCTATCAGTTCTGTCCCTCTAGAGAACCTTGATACATTCGGTAAACTTATTTTCTGGCTTTGCCTTTCTTAGAGTTTGGTTTATATGATTCTTTGATAACAATTAACTGCCAGACTAGCTCCTGTACGACGTTCATACACACAGGTGCACACAATGCTTAGTTATAATTTAAGCTTCTGACTCATCTCCAATAATCAACACCTGGATGTGTTTGTGAGCAAAGCCTCAAGGTCAGAGTGAAACAGACAATAAGGAACATAACAAGTTGTCCTTGACCAGATTTCTTAAAATTGTTATCCCGATTTTTGAGCAATTCAAGACCTGTTTGTGTGACTGTGGGAAATGGGTCAGAGGTATAACCAGTATGAACCACAGAGAAGTCTTAGCATAAGAGCCAGCCCCTTTCAAGGAAGACTTTGTTCGCAATCTTCTCTCTGTGCAACTCCAAAACAGGACCTCTAAGAATTTCAATCTTACACTAAACCAAATTCCAAACTGTTCTTTGATCTACAGTGAAAACCCAAACAAGATGATAATCATTAACTCAGATAAATACACTGTTTACAAAACCATTGTGACCATTTGGCAGTTGTAAATAGCCCTTTGTCTAGGACTGGAAAACTGGGCAGAGAAGCAGGATATATAAATTATCAAGAATGTGAGGGGAAGGAGAAAGGTGGGGCTAACAAGAGAAAAGCAGAGATACTGAGTAACTTGGAGAACAATAAAAGGCAGGCCAGGGGGACTTAAGGACAAAGCCAGCATAAAACACCTAAAAATAGCAGGACCATAGGAAATTGTCCTAAAGATATTTGATCTGTCATTGTACTCCAGATCCTGCCATTTCAAGTTTAGATCTATAAAAAGGCATGTTTTAAAAATGCATCCTCTCCTTCCTATCTGTTCAGCAAAGGTACTGATTGCGCATCCTGCTTCAAGCCAGTGGTCCTTATAGCAGGATTCTCTATTTTCATACTTTAAAAAATCAGTCACATGTTAGATTGCTTTCCCTCTGGGAATTTGCCGGAATCACAAAATTAAGTCAATAATAGTTACCCCTCCTGTCTTTGCAATCAACCATGAAAGCATGAGGGCAAAGCAGATGTGTGTACCTTATAAACACATTTTAAAACATGCATCCCTTCTCCCTTAGCAGAGTTCACTCTACATTAATTTTGGCTCAGTATCTGCTCTTCTATTTCCCTCTGCCCTTTGCTCTGCAAGATATCTTAATATTCTTTTGCTTAGTTTCCAAATGTTAATCAGCAAAAAGCTTCTGAATTGCTAATGCGTCTTAGATAATTTAAAATGAGAATCAAACTTTGAAAAAGTGGCTCCTCATTGAATATTGAAAAACGCTTTTAAGATTGGAATGAATGTGTGAATAAACACAAAATCCTTCTTGTAATAAAACTTTTTGATCGACTTAATTATATTTATACTATTTATTACTGGGGTTCTTTTTCCTCTCACTTTTCTATCTAGATTATATAGATTTAAGTCTAGTACTGCAGATAATAAACATGCACATTAATTTTTAGAGATGAGTTACAGACTTGACCCTAAATAAGCTGAGAAGTCCATGATTCACTGAGTGTCTGCCATGCCCACAACTCCCTTCTGATGAAACCGATGGATCTCTAGGTCAGATGCCTGGCACCATATGATCCTGCTGTCCTGGTCAGAGCTGTTTTTTTTTTTTTTTTTAATCAGGAATGAGCTCCCAATCAAAAGATTTGCTGCTAGCATAGGGGGAGGCCAGATATGTTAATAAGGCTGCCCTGTCTCAGTGGTGACCAGTAAAATGAATCACGCCCTCATTCTTAGTGTGACCGAATATGGGATACACTGGGAACATTAGCTGTTTAGTAAGTTACGGCAGCACAAATAAGTAGAAGCAGAAACAGAACGTTGCTTAACCCCAAAATGGTGGGACACAGGTTTAGAAGAAATGGATACTAGGCCAGGCTTGCTGGCTCATGCCTGTAATCCCGGCACTTTGGGAGGCTGCCGAGGTCGGAGGATCACCTGAGGTCAGGAGTTCGTGACCAGCCCGGCCAACATGGTGAAGCCCTGTCTCTACCAGAAACACAAAAATTAGCTGGGTGTGATGGCACATGCATGTAATCCCAGCTACTCGGGAGGCTGAGGCAGGAGAATCACTTGAACCTGAAAGGCGGAGGTTGCAGTCAGCCCAGATCGTGCCACTGCACTCCAGCCTGGGCAACAGAGTGAGACACCGTCTCAAAAAACAAGAAATGGATACTGCTTGCTGAGGGCATAACAACTTGAGTGCATAACTGCAGCTGTGGTGTCCAGAAGACCTCTGGAAGTACAGCTGCATCCTGAGTGGCTTTCTGATCCATGCTATTTCTATGTAGAAATGGAGACATGTCCCTCCTTTTTTCTCTATTTAACTTTAAACTTTCTTCAATTAAGGTAAACTACACATCTCTCTGCTCCTTGTAACCTTAAAGAATCTACCTGAGACGAACAGTAAATTGTTCACTGCTATTCGTCCTCTCTGCCCTTCTGCTTTTAAAGGGCATAACAAAATAATTTCTGTATGGTATGGATTAATGTTTTTCCCCCTGCTGTGGATTATTGCAGTCTTGGTCTCTGACACTGGTAATAAATTCCTTTCCTCTTCCTGATATATCTTCCTGTTTTTCAGTATCAAGAATAATACTCAGATTTTGTCTTTCAGTCACTTTTTGTATTAAACCTACGGGGACAACAGTGATGTTTCTCTTGGTCACATGACACCAAGGGAGGCCAGGCTGGTTTACCCTTCTCAAATTCTTGACAGTGTTCAAGGTTGACAGCAACTCTCTTTCCTTTTATTTGTCTTTCTAAAAATACTTCTTAGCATCTTCTATCTTTATCCTTTTTTAAATTAAAAGTTTATTTTTTATTGATTCAAGGGGTATAAGTACAGTTTTGTTACATGGATGTATTGCATAGCGGTGAAGTCTGAAATGTTAGTGCACTCATCACTCCAATAGTGTGCATTGGACCCAACAGGTCCATCTTCCTTCTTTCTCCAGCTATTCTGCATCCAACTGGTTTCTCTTCTCATCTTTCTGGACACAGGGAAACCATCCTATCTACATCACGACACTGCCTTGGCACTATCTTACCTGTAGTAAGATCATGCTTAAGAATGATGAATCATATAATTTAACAAAAAGTAGAGCCACCAACGGTTAGACCAGGAACACATCATATAGGCCCCTCAATTTATAAACTTAAATTGATACTCGATCCACTGACTAGAAAACTTTTAAGCATGTTTGGAACAACCTGAGTATGCAAATCCACTTTTTTCAATTGTAGATTTTATGAAATTCAAATACACATCAGGTATTTTTGATGAAAATCTAATTCCTGAGTTGAACTGTGCTTTTAGTATAAAATGCACATTGGATTTTGAAAACTTAATTGAAAGAAAAAAATAAAAAATCTCATTAACATTTAAAAATATTGATTATATGCTAAACTAATATTTTGGATATATTGCTGTCTTTCTCTATTTGGGCTGCTATAATGAAATTCCATAGACTGGGTAGCTTATAAACAACAAATATTTACAATGTGGTAATATACTGAGGCTGCAAAATAAAATTTAAAACACAAAAAAAATCAAAAACACTAAAATAAATCCAATAGAAATGTATGTCTCACAGTTCTGGAGGTCGAGAAGTCCGAGATCAAGGTGCTAGTAGGTGTTCACATATGACTTGGTTGGTTTCAGGCCACCATTTCTGACCAGCCTTATCTATGGGTTGTGATGCCAATGTGAATTTAATTGTTTATGATTTCAAAGCCTTTGCAGTGCTGTTTACGTCTGTCCTGCATGTGCATCTTTCTGTGTTCAGTGTGGCCCTTGTCCAGTGGCCATTCCCATAGTTCAGTTCTCAAGGACTGATGCACGCTGCTCAGGGTCAGAACTATGCACATGCAATTTGGGGATGGGCCCAGGACTTCATACACAACTTTAAGTGATTGCCTTCCTAAGCTCCTCCTTTTCTGCAATATCTCTGCAGCATGGCCCTTTTTCATTCCCTGAGGCTTTCAGAGAATCTGAGACTTTATTTATTCTGCTGCTGTGGTGTACTTCTTGTGATTACCACGAGGTCCAAGTGGTAGAAAAACAGAGAAAGAGAAAGAAAATGAAACCATCAGGTACTTGCCCCAGATTCTTGGAAGCACAGTTCCTTTGACAGAAGGATTGGAGAGAAAAGTTCTCCTTCTTCAAAGAGCAGAGAAAAGGAAAGAAGAGAGAAATGGGGGTTTTCTAGTTTTTCTCTGAGCACCAAGAGATATCTTTTTGCTCTTTGAGCGAGAAATAAGGGGATTCTCCTTAGGGTGTCTCTGTTGGCACCAATGCCCTTTTGAGCTTAGTCTGGGAGACACTGGAGGAAACAAAGTAAACTCATTGTCATTTCGATGGTAGTTTGATTCTATTCTTCTACCCAGAAGGCTTTTCAGTCTTCAAAAATTTGTTTCAAGCATTCTGTCCAGGTTTTTCAGTTGCATTCAATGGGAGAGACACGGTGACTTTAGTCTTATCCAAAACGTGACGTGTACCATTATTATTATTTAATATTGTTTTAGACATTGTGGACAATGCAATAAGACATGACACAGAAATAAGATATAATGATTGGAAAGGAGACAACAGGATCACAATCTGCAAATTATAATAAGAGTTAATGTTTAGCAACTACTAAAGTTGTGTGAAGTAAGACCTTTAGATAATTTATATACAGCAGTCCCCTCTTATGTGCAATTTTGCTTTCTAACATTTTAATTAACCTCAGTTTAAAAATATTAAATGGGAAATTCCAGAAATAAACAATTCCTAAGTTTTAAAGTGCATGCCATTCTGAGTGGTGTGATGAAATCTCATGCAGTCCTGCTTCATTCGCCCAGAACAAGAATCATCCCTTTGTCCAGATGATCTACGCTGTCTAAGCTACCCACCCAGTCATTTAGGAGCCATCTGGGTTATCATATGGACTGTCATGGTATAGGTATCACAGTCCTTGGGTTGAAGTAATCCTTATTTTACTTCGTACTGGCCCCAAAGGGCAAGAAAAGTGATGCTGACAGTTTGGATATGCCAAAAAGAAGCCATAAAGTGATTCTTTTAGGTGAGAAGGTGAAAGTTCTCAATGTGATAAGGAAAAAAAAATGTATGCTGAGGTTGCCAAGATCTATGGGAAGAACAAATTTATTCACAAAATTGTGAATAGTATATTGTTATATTTGCTTAATTACTAGTTATTATTAATCACTAACTGTGCCAAATTTAAAAATTAAACTTTATCATAGCTATAAAAACATAGTATAGGGAAAAACAGTATATATAGGGCTTGGTACTGTCTGTGGTTTCAGGCATTCCCTGGGGGTCTTCCCCATAGATAAGTGGGGCCTACTGTGTCCATTAACTCAGATGATCTTCATAATAAACCTATAAGATGGAAATTATTATGACCATCTCCATTTTACAGATAGGAAAAAATTAAGGCCTGAATAAATGATGTACGTTGTTCAAGATCACATAGTCAATTCATGGAGGATCCAGTATATTAGGCCAGGTAGACTGTCAAACTTGCGCCCTTACTCAAAGATGACCAATTGAAAAAATTATTGAAAAGAGTAAGAATGAAGCAGGCAAAGCCTAACAAATATTGAGATATAACAGAAAGGTATAATAATTAGAATATTTTGGCACTGATACAGAAAGATGTGTAGATGATTGAGAGAACATAGATAATTTCAAAACAGAATCTATATATGAGAAATCAATACATACTCAAAAAAATACCACACACCAATATGGAAAAAAGTAAATTGTTTTGGAATAATTATTTAGCTAGTTATAAAAGAGTATGTATAGTTACATGGTATAGCATATACCTAAACTAAATTCCAAATATATATATTAAAAATGGGAACATTCAATAAACTAGACAAGTAGAAGTAAATATTATTATATCTCTAAAGGATTTCCTAAGCTTAAAAGTGATTACAGCAATCAATATATTTTGTTGTTTAAAAAAAATACAAATAATTATACAGAAAACTAAAATAAAATGAAAAAGCCAAAACTCTTTGGAAAAAATGTTCACACAAATATGACAAAGGTTTACTGTTATTAATACAGTGATCATATTAATTTGAAGAAAACATTCAGACCCTAAAGGACATAAATATATTTCTTTTCTTATTAAAAATGAGATATGAAAAAATCTCACATTTTAAAGAGCACATTGAAGCTACATCATGATGACACACATTAGCTTTAACAAGTGGTAAAATCTCATGACACTGAAGCCATTTGATATAAAACTATAAAATGGTTAAAAAACAAAACAGAAAAGTTTTAGACACTGCATTCAGGATGTGTGTGAAGATTCTTAAAAATGTAATTACAATTTTCATCAGTAACATTTCTGAGACTGTATCTCAAAAAATTCCAGATATGGGGAAGTGTCTCACTGGAGTGTTTTTTTTTTCTCCTTTGGTTAATAAATGAAAGAAAACTAAATTTAAAACCACAGGAAATTAGCTAAGTCAATTATGGAATATCTGTTTTATGGAAAACTGTATCATCAATAAAATTTGTCTATAAATAGCTTACAATAGTATAAAAACATTTAATCTAATGAAAAAAGTCTAATCATATACATAATCATTACAAGTACATGAAAAAATATACAGGGCAGCCCAGTGGCTTGCGTCTATAATCACAGCATTTTGAGAGGCTGAAACAGTAGATGACTTGAAGACGACCCATCATTTCACTGTGTTGTGGTGTATCTCTCTCTCTCTCGTTTTTTTTTTTAAAGTAGTCTTTATATTTTCTAGTCCCATTATCACAGTAAGAATAGGGTGATTTATAAAAGATAAGCATCAAATTAAAAAATGTTCACTTAATGAAAATTTATCCTCTCAAAAATCCCCAGTTTTACAAATTTTATAAACTCAACTAGAACTTTAAAAATTCCACCCTCCTCCCCTGCCTCTTTAGAAATCAAGATTTCTGAACATAATTTGTCCATTTCTTGATGACTCAGAAGTATCTTTGCAAGCATCAATCACTCATTATGTTTGAAGTTTCCAGAAACTATAGCACAAATATGCATAGACCTCCAGAGCATACAGAGATGCGTATATTCTTTCTCCCTATGTGGACTGGATCCATATTGCTATTTTGAAAATAATTCCTTTGCTTCCTTTTATCTCCTCCTTAGAGTGGCTCCTTCACTCTGGCTTATTCCTACTCACATGCCTGAAACTCATACTCTAATATCCCTCTTCATTTGTAAAATATTCACTTCTCTGGGAAGAATAATTAGAATGTCAAATATGTTAAAATTGTCTCCAAACTATCTAAACCAAATAGCTATTGAAGAGGAAGCTGGAGAGAAGTCCTGTTTCCTGTTTGCAGCATGAAAGTTGTAATAATACCTACACGGAATGCCCAGAGACAGTTTTTACTTACTTTTTATGTCTGTCTAAATTTTGGATAGATGAGATTCAAATTGCAGCCTCTAAGGAAGTGAGGTGTCACTTAGAACCTATTTGATACACGGAGAAACCACAGCTCAGAAAGCTTCACAGCAGAGCTGGGACTACAGTCCCTGTCTCCTGCTTCTTGCCAGTCCTTTCTGCCTTCAGGCCTAGATCTGTGCTGTTTCCTCTATCTTGAATGTCCTGCCCTTTGCTCACCTTGCCATCTCCTCTCCTCGCTGCATGGAAGGATATGTCAGGTGTCAGCTCTCTCCTCTCCTCTAGCTCTGTCCTCCTTAAAAGCCTGTGATCACACTGGAATAACATTCAAACCCTTTTGGCTGGCATGTCTCCTCCCCATTATCCATTTTATTTCTGCCTCCCTGAGCACTTTAGACACAGAGGACTTGGAACCTGCAAACTCAGCCCCGCCCAGTCCCCACGCCAATCCCACCCGAGGCAAGCAGAGGCAGAACTGGCAGAGGGTGAGTGATTCTTGCTGAAAGCTTGATATTTACAAGAGCTAAAATTCACTGGCTTAAAGTCTTTCCCCAACCTCCACTCGTTTTGTTCATGAAATAAAACATCTGTCTCATCTTCCTGATTTTTCCTCCAGATCCCTTGCTGAGATGGGGACCATCACTTGCACGGCAGCCTGCTGCTTAGAATCTCCATCCTCCTCCTCTTGGAGGAAAGAGAATGGAATGTGTGGATTGTTTTATTGTATGTTATTATTACCACTTTACAGGTGAAGAAACGGGTTTAGAGAAGTTAAATTACTTATTGGAGGTCACAGAATGTAGGAGCTGCCTGTCAGAAAAGGAACTTTTCCTATCTATAGAAATTTGACTACCAAACTTACTCCAAGCTTAGGGTACTACCTTTAAGCACAACTTACTGAATTTATCATCCCTCTGCCTACACTTTCTTGTTTTCAAACCTAACCTATCACATTTGCCAGCTTGGATATCAACTTGGTCTAGATAAAAATGAATGCCTTGGCTGGGCATGGTGGCTCACACCTGTAATCCCAGCACTTTGGGAGGCTGAAGCCAGAGGACTGCTTGAAGTTAGGACTTTGAGATCAGCTTGGGCAACACAGTGAGACCCTATCTCTACAAAATATAAAAAAAAGTCAGCTAGGTGTGGTGGCTTGTGCTGATACTCCCAGCTACTTGGGAGGCTAAGGTAGGAGGACTGCTTGAGCCCAGGGGTTTGAGGCTTCAGTGAGCTCTGACCATGCTGCTGCACTCCAGCTTGGACAACAGAGTGAGATTTTGCCTCTAAAAAAATAAATTAATGCCCAATACTTCCATGGACACTATGGATACAGTAAAGCAGACATCTGACTACCTACTGTGAAGGTCAGCCCAACTACAAGGTTCTCCTTTTGCCCTCATTATCTAGCCCCAGATAACTTTCCTTTTGTGTGGACAACCTGCTGAGGTTTCAAGCATATCTTATGCTTTTGCCCAAGCTGGAAGCCAGCACTTTGTACCTTAATTTTAATTATTGTCCTATGCTTGGCTTCAGCCAAATAGAACTAATTGCTCTTCTACCTGCCTCTGCTATGTTTTTCTGTCTCCTTGCCTTTTTATGTTTGCTGTGCTAAAATGCCCTTAACAATGCACCAACAGCCACCTCTCCTCTCCCAGCCCATCCCAAATCTCTGCACATGTAACTCACTTTATCTTTAAGGTCTGGTGCATATGCCTTCATCTCCATGAAGCCTTTCCTTAAACACACTTCTCTTCCAGCTAGAAGCAAGTGATGTCTATTTCACCTCCCAGAATACTTTATTTGTACTTCTCCTGGGGCACTTCTCCAGAATTCAAAGGCAAACATCATATTGTACAAATCAGCTGTGTCAGCTAGAGTCATCAAAGAATGTTGTTTTTGCCTGTCATTGTTCTTCTGAGCCTGATCCAAGGGGTTGGTTAGCTCTTTCTCCTGTCCCTGATGAAAAACACTATTTTCTGACCACTCCTAGTTAAGAAAAAGTTTTATTTTCATAGATTACAAAACGCAGTCTGAATTCAGAAATTAGGATGTCCAGCCCAATATTAATTAGCACGTGAATCATCACTCAAAGCTAACACATCATTTTACAGCCATGGTTGCACACAGGCAAACTGATGTCTTCAGTATAAAGAATATGTTTGGCTGTCTCATATCCATTCTCCTTCACTCACTAACTGCTGTTCTGATCAACTTCCATGCCCAGGGCTGAAGTAAGAAAGAGAGATAAGAGAAACAGTCACAACTTTTTTTTTTTTTTTGAGACAGAGTCTCGCTGTCTCCCAGGCTGGAGTGCAGTAGTGCAGTCTTGGCTCACTGCAATCTCTGCCTCCCAGGCGTAAGCAATTCTCCTGCCTCACCCTCCCCAGTAGCTGGGATTACAGGTGCACTCAACCATGCTTGGCTAATTTTTGTATTTGTAATACAGACGGGGTTTCACATTGTCCAGGTTGGTCTTGAACTCTTGACCTCAAGTGATCCCCCCACCTCGACCTCCCAAAATGCTAGGATTACAGCGTGAGCCGCTGTGCCTGGCCAAGATCTTTTTTGACTAATAGAGTCATGACAGCTTAACCAATATTTGACACTGATCCTTTCTCTAAGATTACTTTTGTGGGTTCATCAGAGATTCTCCTACTCCTTTCTTTCTTGTTAACTCAGACAAGCAATCTGAATTCAGTTGGTTGCTTCTTTCTCAGCCCCTAGGGATCTAGGCTCCACTTAAAGTTTTTCTCTCCTGAGGTTCCATTTTTTTTTTTCTCTCAGTGGACATATTAGATGCCTCCTCATTCTTCTAAGAAATAGCTCCTGCTGGCTGATTTCAACCCAGCAACAACTTTCCTTTGCTCTTGCCATCTGAGTAACTAGCCAGTTAGGGTGTAACTTCCTCTAGATATCTCAGGTTTGAGTCATGAATCCACATCCACCCTCTTCCAGCTCCAGGAGGTATGTGTCAAGTTCTCAAAATGGTACTGTTGAAGTCAGTCTTCCTAGCATTTAGGTGAGGTGGCAGACAGCCCCCCAGCCTCATCCGGTGTCTTTTTAAAAACAGAAATTCTTCTCATGAAATCCTCTCTCTTTTTATTGCATTTTAGGATTTGGGGTACATGTGAAGAACATGCAAGATTGTTGCATAGGTACACACAGGGCACTGTGATGTGCTGCCTTCCTCCCCATCACCTATATCTGGCATTTCTCCCCATGATATCTCTCCCCAACTCCCCACCCCCCACTGTCCCTCCCCTGTTTCTCCCCAACAGACCCCAGTGTGTGATGCTCCCCTCCCTGGGTCCATGTGTTCTCATTGTTCAACACCTACCTATGAGTGAGAATATGTGGTGTTTGATTTTCTGTTCTTGTGTCAGTTTGCTGAGAATGATGGTTTCCAGGTTCATCCGTGTCCCTACAAAGGACACAAACTCATCGTTTTTGACTGCTGCATAGTATTCCATGGTGTATACGTACCACATTTTCCGTGTCCAGTCTATCATCAATGGGCATTTGGGTTCGTTCCAGGTCTTTGCTACTGTAAACAGTGCTGCAATGAACATTCATGTGCACGTGTCCTTATAATAGAACAATTTATAATCCTTTGGCTATATACCCAGTAATGGGATTGCTGGGTCAAATGGAATTTCTATTTCTAGGTCCTTGAGGAATCACCACACTGTCTTCCACAATGGTTGAACTAATTTACACTCCCACCAACAGTGTAAAAATGTTCCTATTTCTCCACATCCTCTCCAGCATCTGTTGTCTCTAGATTTTTTAATGATCGCCATTCTAACTGGCATGAGATGGTATCTCAATGTGGTTTTGATTTGCATTTCTCTAATGACCAGTGATGATGGGCATTTTTTCATATGTTTGTTGGCCTCACGTATGTCTTCTTTTGTAAAGTGTCTATTCATGTCCTTTGCCCACTTTTGAATGGGCTTGTTTTTTCTGGTAAATCTGTTTTAGTTCTTTGTAGATTCTGGATATCAGCCCTTTGTCAGATGGGTAGATTGCAAAAATTTTTCCCATTCTGTTGGTTGCTGATTCACTCTAATTACTGTTTCTTTTGCTGTGCAGAAGCTGTGGAGTTTGATTAGGTCCAATTTGTCTGTTTTGGCTTTTGTTGCCAACACTTTTGGTGTTTTGGTCATGAAGTCCTTGCCTACGCCTATGTCCTGAATGGTTTTGCCTAGGTTTTCTTCTAGGGTTTTTATGGTGTTAGGTCTTATGTTTAAGTCTTTAATCCATCTGGAGTTAATTTTAGTGTAAGGTGTCAGGAAGGGGTCCAGTTTCTGCTTTCTGCACATCACAGAAAGCAGTTTTCCCAACAGCATTCATTAAACAGGGAATCCTTTCCCCATTGCTTTTTTTTGGTCAGGTTTGTCAAAGATTCGATGGTTGTAGATGTGTGGTGTTGCCTCTGAGGCCTCTGTTCTGTTCCATTGGTCTATATCTCTGTTTTGTTACCAGTACCATGCTGTTTTGATTACTGTAGCCTTGTAGTATAGTTTGAAGTCTTGTAGTGCGATGCCTCCCACTTTTTTTTTTGTTTGTTTGTTTTGTTTTTTGTTTTGTTTTTTTTTTGCTTAAAATTGACTTGGTTATGTGGGCTCTCTTTTGGTTCCACATGAAGTTTAAGGTGGTTTTTTCCAGTTCTGTGAAGAAGGTCATTGGTAGCTTGATGGGGATAGTGTTGAATCTGTAAACTACTTTGGGCAGTATGGCCATTTTCATGATATTGATTCTTCCTAACCATGAACATGGAATGTTTCTCCATCTGTTTGTGATCTCTTTTATTTTGTTGAGCAGTGGTTTGTAGTTCTCCTTGAAGAGGTCCTTTACATTCTTTGTTAGTTTTATTCCAAGGTATTTTACTCTCTTTGTAGCAATTGTGAATGGCAGTTCGTTCTTAATATGGTTCTCTTTAAGTCTGTTATTGGTGTATAGGAATGCTTGTGGTTTCTGCACATTGATTTTGTATCCTGAGACTTTGCTGAAGTTGCTTATCAGATTCAGGAGATTTTGGGCTGAGACGATGGGGTCTTCTAGATATACAATCATGTCATCTGCAAATAGAGACAATTTGACTTCCTCCTTTCCTATTTGAATACCCTTTATTTCTTTTTCTTGCCTGATTGCTCTCGCTAGAGTTTCCAGTACTATATTGAATAGGAGTGGTGAGAGAGGACATCCTTGTCTAGTGCCAGATTTCAAAGGGAATGCTTCCAGTTTTGGCCCATTCAGTATGATATTGGCTGTTGGTTTGTGGTAAATAGCTGTTATTAAGATACGTTCCATCGATACCTAGTTTATTGAGGGTTTTTAGCATAAAGGGCTGTTGAATTTTGTCAAAGGCCTTCTCTGCATCAATTGAGATAATCATGTGGTTTTTGTCTTTGGTTCTGTTTATGTGGTGAATTACGTTTATAGACTTGTGTATGTTGAACCAGCCTTGCATACCTGGGATGAAGCCTGCTTGATCATGGTGGATAAGCTTTTTGATGTGCTGTTGCAATCAGTTTTCCAGTATTTTACTCAAGATTTTTGCATCTATATTCATCATGGATATTGGCCTGAAGTTTTCTTTTCTTGCTGATTCTCTGCCAGGTATTGGTATCAGGATGATGTTGATCTCATAAAATGATTTGGGAAGGATTCCCTCTTTTTGGATTGTTTGGAATAGTTTCAGAAGGAATGGTACCAGCTCCTGTTTGTATGTCTGGTAGAATTCGGCTGTGAATCCATCTGGATTCCTTTTTTTGGGTGGTATGCTCTTAATTGCTGCCTGAACTTCAGACCTTGTTATTGATCTATTCAGGGATTCAGCTTCTTCCTGGTTTAGGCTTGGGAGGATGCAAGTGTCCAGGAATTTATCCATTTCCTCCAGGTTTACTAGTTTATGTGCATAGAGATGTTTGTAATAATCTCTGATGATGGTTTGTATTTCTGTGGAATCTGTGGTGATATCCCCTTTATCATTTTTTATTGCATCTATTTGATTCTTCTCTCTTTTCTGTTTTATTAATCTGGCTAGTGGTCTGTCTATTTTGTTGATCTTTTCAAAAAACCAGCTCCTGGATTTTTTGAAGGGTTTTTTTTTTGTGTGTCTCTATCTCCTTCAGTTCTGTTCTGATCTTAGTTATTTCTTGTCTTCTGCTAGGTTTTGAGTTTTTTTGGTCTTGCTCCTCTAGCTCTTTCAATTTTGACAGTAAGTGTTAATTTTAGATGTTCCTCGCTTCTCATGTGGGCATTTATTGCTACATATTTTCCTCTAGACACTGCTTTAAATGTGTCCCAGAGATTCTGGTATGTTGTGTCTTCATTCTTGTTGGTTTTGAAGAACATCTTTAATTCTGCCTTCATTTCATTATTTATCCAGTCAGCATTCAAGAGACAGTTGTTCAGTTTCCATGAAGCTGTGCGATTCTGAGTTAGTTTCTGAATTCTGAGTTCTAACTTGATTGTACTGTGGTCTGAGAGACTGACTGTTATGATTTCCATTCTTTTCCGTTTGCTGAGGAGTGATTTACTTCCAATTATGTGGTCAGTTTTAGAGTAGGTGTGATGTGGTGCTCAGAAGAATGTATATTCTGTGGATGTGGGGTGGAGAGTTCTGTAAGTGTCTATTAGGTTTGCTTGGTCCAGGTCTGAGTTCAGGTCCTGGATATCCTTGTTAATTTTCTGTCTCATTGATCTGTCTAATATCGACAATGGGGTGTTAAAGTCTCCCACTATTATTGTGTGGGAGTCTAAGTCTCTTTGTAAGTCATTAAGAACTTGCTTTATGTATCTGGGTGCTCCTATATTGGGTGTATATGTATTTAGGATCATTAGCTCTTTTTGTTGCAATGATCCTTTTACCATTATGTAATGTCCTTCTTTGTCTCTTTTGATCTGTGTTGGTTTAAAGTCTATTTTATCTGAGATGAGAATTGCAACTCCTGCTTCTTTTTGCTCTCCATTTGCTTGGTAAATCTTCCTCCATCCCTTTATTTTGAGCCTTTGTGTATCCTTGCATGTGAGATTGGTTTCCTAGATACAGCACACTGATGGGTTTTGGCTTTTTATCCAATTTGCCAGTCTGTGTTTTCTGATTGGGGTATTTAACCCATTTACATTTAGGATTAATATTGTTATGTATGAATTTGATCCTGCCATTTTGATGCTAGCTGGCTGTTTTGCCCATTAGTTGATGCAGTTTCTTCATTGTGTTGATGCTCTTTACCATTTGGTATGTTTTTGGAGTGGCTGGTACTAGTTGTTCCTTTCTATGTTTAGTGCCTCTTTCAAGAGCTCTTGTAGAGCAGGCCTGGTGGTGATGAAATCTCTGAGTACTTGCTTGTTCATAAAGGATTTTATTTTTCCTTCACTTATGAAGCTTAGTTTAGCTGGAGATGAAATTCTGGGTTGAAATTTCTTTTCTTTAAGGATGTTGAATATTGGCCCCCACTCTCTTCTGGCTTGTAGGGTTTCTGCTGAGAGATCTGCTGTGAATCTGATGGGCTTCCCTCTGTGGGTAACCTGACCTTTCTCTCTGGCCGCCTTTAGCATTTCCTCCTTCATTTCAACCCTGGTGAATCTGACAATTATGTGCCTTGGGGTTGCTCTTCTTGAGGAATATCTTTGTGGTGTTCTCTGTATTTCCTAGACTTGAATATTGGCCTGCCTTGCTAGGTTGGGGAAGTTTTCCTGGATAATGTCCTGAAGAGTATTTTCCAGCTTGGATTCATTCTCTCCGTCACATTCAGGTACACCTATGAAACATAGATTAGGTCTTTTCACATAGTCCCATATTTCTTGGAGACTTTGTTCATTCCTTTTTACCCTTTTTTCTCTAATCTTGCTTTCTCATTTTGAGTTGATCTTCGACCTCTGATATCCTTTCTTCTGCTTGGTCAATTCAGCTGTTGAAACTTGTGTATGCTTTGCAAAGTTCTCATGTTGTGTTTTTCAGCTCCATCAATTCATTTATATTTCTCTCTAAGTTGTTTATTCTCATTAGCATTTCGTCAAATCTTTTTTCAAGGTTGTTAGTTTCTTTGCATTGGGTTACAACATGTTCTTTTAGCTCTGAGAAGTTTCTTATTACCCACCTTCTGAAGTCTGATTCTGTCAATTCATCACACTCATTCTCCATCCAGCCTTGTTCCCTTGCTGGTGAGGAGTTGTAATCCTTTGTAGGAGGAGAGGTGTTCTGGTTTTGGGTGTTTTCATCCTTTTTGTGCTGGTTTCTTCCCGTCTTTGTGTATTTATCCACCTGTCATCTTTGTAGTTGTTGACTTTCAGATTGGGTCTCTGAGTGTACGTCCAGTTTGTTGATGATGAATTTATTTCTTTCTGTTTCTTAGTTTTCCTTCTACCAGTGAGGCCCTCTGCTGTAGGACTGCTGAGGTCCACTCCAGGCCCTGCTTGCCTGGGGATCACCTGCAGCAACTACAGAACAGTAAGGGTTGCTGCCAGTTTCTTCTTCTGCTATCTTTGTCCCTTAAAGATACCTGCCTGATGTCAGTCTGAGCTCTCCTTTATGAAGTGACTCTTTGGATATATGGGGATCAGGCAGCTGCTTGAGGAGACAGTCTGTCCTTTATAGGAGCTCAAGTGCTGAGCTGTGAGCTCTGTTGTTCATTCAGAGCTGCTGGGCAGGTACGTTTAAGTCTGCTGCAGAACTCATATCCCCACCCCCTTTTTTTTCCCCCTGGTGCTCTGTCCCAAGGAGTTAGGGCTTTCCTTATGAGTTTCTGTTGTGCTGCTGCCTTTTTTCAGGGCTGCCCTGCCCAGGGAGGAGGCAGCCTAGTCACTGTCTGCCTGCAGAGGCTTTGCTGAGCTGCTGTCGGCTCTGCCCATCTGCTGTGTGAACTTCCCTGCAGTTTATATGGGTATAGTTAACAACTTGCTCGGCAATGGTGGCCCACCTCTGTAGTGGCAGACTCTCTCTCTAATGGTGGGCTGCCTCGGCAATGGCAGACTACCTCTGCAGTGGTGGAGTGCCTCAGTAATGGCGGACGCCTCTCCCCCACAGAGCTGGACTGTCCTGGGTTCAGCTGTGCTTGCTGTGAAATTCTCAATCCAGAGCGTTTCAGATTGCTGTTTTTTTTTGTGGAGGTGGGACCAGCCAAGCCTGATCACCTGGCTCCCTGCCTCAGAGCCTATTTTTTTTTTCAGTTGAACGGTTGACTGTCTCCCAGGTGTTCCAGTTGCCTGTTGAAAAGGCACTGGGATCTGTGTGATTTCTCGTGCGGTGACCCACTGTGCCTGTGCCATGCTGAGATTCCTGGTGCTTTTTTGCCTGGGAATCTCCTGGACTGGCTCCCTGTTTCAGTCCCCTTTTCTATCAGTTGAATGGGCGACACTGTCTTCCCAGAGCTCCAGTTGCCAGCGAAAACGGTGCCCGGACCAGTGTATTTTGTACAGAGAACCGCCGTGCCAGGGCACCCACCAAAACAGCCGCGCAGGCCGAAACAGCCACGCTGGCGACCTGTGGGGCTCTACCGCCTGGGAATCTCCTGGTCTGTGGGCAATAAAAATCCATCTGGAAATGCGGCATCCACTCACCCTCCATGCTTTTGCTGGGAGCTGCAATCCTGAGCTGCTCCTAATTGGCCATCTTGGATTGAAATCCTCTCTTAACCTTCACTCTTGGGGGCCACATATCCTCTTTATGCTGAGAAATGTTTCACTATAGAACCCATTCTTGATATTGTTGGAAACTGGCAACTCTGGTACCTCACTTTGGAATTCCATATCTATCAGAACTGGGAGCCTCAGTAGGAACTCCAATTTAACATCCTAGTGCACAGCTAGAAAACAGTTTACAGAGAACCTGCTCTTTAGAAGACTGGGTACTGCCTGAGGGCAGAGACAATTTCAATTCATCTTATATTCCTCGTAGCCTCTAAAATTGAGCACGTTCCCTCATAGGCAATATGTAGTTATGGCTCTCTGAAATGGATATACTTGGTCTTTTGTTTTCTTATAGCAACTAACATTCAGGACCAACCACAGGGCTATTTTTACACACCTTATTAACTCCAACTCAAAATTATTAGGATGTGACAGACTGCTCTGTGTTCATCAAATCCTATTTTCTTCTCATCTTTCAGCCATCTGGGTTACATTTTCCAGCCTCCCTTTCAGTTAGGTGGGACTGTCTGAGTTCCAGCCAAGGGGATGAAGGCAGAAGTGAAGTACATCACTGTCAGGTCTGGACCCAGAAGACCTCCTGGGAAGTCCTCTGTGTTTTTCTACCATTGGTGGACTATAGGCAGAGAAGATGGGGTCCTAGAAATAACAAAGCTGCACATTCTAATTAGCTTGGGACCCTGAATAAGTGCACAAAGCAGAGTCTCATACTGTGTTCATCATATTCATTGAACTATGCTGTGAGTAATAACCACACTTTTATGTGAGAAGCCACTGAAATATGGAGCTTGTTTAATGGTTATGCCTACTAACACAGAGGGCTAGATTCTAACAATATACTTCTAAAATCAAGCTAAGGAAATTCTTTGAGGAACTTTTTATTAACTCCCTGCAGAACATGCTAAAAGTGTATTTCCTCAGCCTCCAGGTACATGATCTATTCCTTTCTAAGACAGTTCCCATGCCCCCACCTAAAATGTATTTCATTATTCTTTTTAGAATACATGACTTCATTTTTAGTTCAAAGAAACACAGAACAATTATTTCCTTCTTTTTATCATTTTCTCAGGCCTGTAGGCAAAGAATTAATTTTTTTTTTTTTTTTTTTTGAGACAGAGTTTCACTCTTGTTACCCAGGCTGGAGTGCAATGGCGCTATCTCGGCTCGCTGCAACCTCCGCCTCCTGGGTTCAAGCAATTCTCCTGCCTCAGCCTCCCGAGTAGCTGGGATTACAGGCTGCGCCACCATGCTCAGCTAATTTTTGTATTTTTTTTAGTAGAGACAGGGTTTCACCATGTTGACCAGGATGGTCTTGATCTCTTGACCTCATGAACCACCTGCCTCAGCCTCCCAAAGTGCTGGGATTATAGGCATGAGCCACCGCGTCGAGCCCAGAATTCCATTTTAATTAGAAAATTGTTATGGGGTATACAGGTGTACAGTGGGCATAATTATGGAATGCTAACTTACAGACTTGGTCTCTTTTCCAAAGGGCTGCAGTTCAGGATGTGGTAAGCTGTATTTCTGGAGTAGGAGAAAGATAAGTCCGTTCAACCATGCATATTAAATTATAAGACTTGGAATCACTATTTTTGTGAAAATGTGTTCTCCATACTGTGTTTGTTCTGACATTCTTTTCAGATTTTCACCATAACAGTTCCATTTGGCCTTTAAATAAGACAGGATATTTAAATGTTGTTGGTGAAAGATATGAAGCTCCAAGGTTGAATTTGAACCTCTTTGCTTCAGTGTTCCCAGGTTAAAAATACCACAAAATAAGCACCATGTAATCAAAGAACAGCAGAGTTACTATGGATGAATGTAAAATCCTAGGTCTGAAGAGTTTAAAATGGTCTTCAAATCCACCTTGGATCTCAGTATGTTAACGCTATTTTTTAATAAAATATAAGGAAAGCGGTTCCATATCTTCAACAATGATGTTTCAATATTCAATAACACTGAGCTGTAATAATTCTTTAACTAAATCATTCATGTAATAATCTAAAGATACGTATTTTTATTCTCCTGTGAGGAAGAACTGTAATCACTATCTCACCAAACCTGGCAATCTTTAAATTTTTATCTTTTCAGTATATCAAGGAAAGACAGAGGCTCATGGTCACAGGCTAAAAGGCATCAGTTTAAAGTCATGTCTACCAACTGGCCTTAGCAATCTAGAGGTAACCATAAGATAGCCAGAGATTTTATAGAGAAGTTGATGGAAAAGTTAATGATGGTGATGAATTATATGGTACTGAACACATATTCCAATCACAGTAAATTTAATAGTTATTGAGAACTTACTATACGGTAGTCACAAGGTGTAAGAAAAGGTAATTCCAATTGGCATATTCTGATTTCTATGAGCAGCTGAATGATGCATCTATTTGGGATAGTTCCTGGCTATTTATTTCTTGACATTTTTCAATTCTTAAAGAAGAATGCAGGAACTCCACAGTACTCTATCAATCCCATATTCCAGGCACACATTTGCTAGAAGTTCATTTTACACTTGGAGTTGGATACTACCATCATCATTAACTGCTCTGATATGGATTACGCAAAGTAAGGATTCACTGATGCACACAAGATGCTACAGGACATGAAACTTCATAACTGCCTTAAAATAGCCTATAATCTATTTCCAGGAAAATAATAAAACATGGCTTTCCCAATGCATACCAATGCACGTGTTTATGTAGGAAATCAGTGATGCTCAAGGTATAGAATATATTTGAAGTAGTAGCATTTCAAATAACCCAATAGCTCAGAAGTTTGAGGTTGCAGTGAGCTATGATTGCACCACTGCACTCCAGCCTGGGAGACAGAGTGAGACCCTGTCTCTAAATTAATAATAATAATAATTAATCCAATAGCCTAATCTAGGAAGTTTTCATTGAAAGGTTGAGTTAGAACTTGTACACTGAAGGGGGAAGGGATGTGAATAAAAACATTTTTCTGTGAGAGATGCAGAAGCAAATGGTCAGCACGTTTCTGAAGAATCTGGAGATACTGAGGATGGAGGGTCTTATCAGGAAAGGAAGAAAGGAGCATAGGAAGTCAAAGATAATATGGGACAGCAGATGTGGGCAGAGACACATGCAGCCTGTAATCATGAATCTGGCCCTTGATCATGAGAGACACATGAAGCCTAAGATCATATATATATATATATATATATATATATATATTTTTTTTTTTTTTTTTTTGACTGAGTCTTACTCTGTTGCCAGGCTGGAGTGCAGTGGCTTGAACTTGGTTCACTGCAACCTCCGACTCCCTGGTTCAAGTGATTCTCCTACCTCAGCCTCCCGAGTAGCTGGGACTACAGGCGTGTGCCACCATGCCCAGCTAATTTTTGTATTTTTAGTAAAGACAGGGTTTTACCATATTGGCCAGGATGGTCTCAATCTCTTGACCTTATGGCCTACCCGCCTCGGCCTCCCAAAGTGCTGGGATTACAGGCATGAGCCACTGTGCTTGGCAAGATCATGAATCTTAATCAAAACAATAATGAGCCAATGGAATGGCATAAAAAGAGTAAAGACAAAATAGCTCTGTGAAAAACTGAGAACTGGATGGTCCATCTGAGAAAAAGGAATTCAAATCAAGTTTCTAGGGATGGGTAAGAGGAAATTATAAAGTAACTGAAATAGATTAGCTGAAATGATCAGATACAGAGATATAGGTCAAGAGGTAACAGAATCATATGGTAGGGAGACGTCATACAGTAGTAGAGTCCTATGATAGGCTGTTTAAAATCAAGAACAAGTGTGAGAGTGGCAAGAGTCCTATCGATTATGAAGTATAACAGTTTTAGAGTTAAACATTAATGATTATATCCTTTAAAGACATTTGAAATATTTATTGAATATGTTTTCATACTCACTTACGCCACTTAGAAGTATGAAGTCTATAATACACCAGTGACCAAACGAGACCCACAAGGTGCCCTTTCAAACATTAATGCTAAGATCTTAGGGAGTAAGCGTAACTCCTACCCCTGATTTCAACAATTTACTAATTCTAATGATGTTAGTTATTTGACGCCCTTCAGTAGATATAATAAATAACAGGTAATGACTCTAAGTTTTTCATCCTGGTTCTCCTCTAATCCACGTAATGAATCTATTATGCTTGCAGCAAGGCACATAATTGAAAGTATAAATTAAAAGACAAAAATAACAAAAACCTTCGGGTAGAACAATCTGCATCAACATTTTCTATACATAGTAGGAGGTTAGTACCTTTCTCCCTAGCTTGATATGGCCCACCTCCAGGGTTTACTTTATCCCATATGACTTCAGGTGAGAAGGGACTGCTACCTTATACAAAGAGGGAAAATATTTGTTTGTTAGAGAAATGCACTCCGACTGAACTTTAGCTGAAGTAGGATTAATTCCGATTCTCCTGAAAAGAGGTATGCGGCCTTTAACAGGGCCACTGAGGGCCTTAGCTATGAGAGCTTAGGTAATAACACTAAAAGTGCAATGTACTTTAGCTAAGAATTACTAATGCCAGTTTATGAAGGTAGAAAATGAAACTATTCATTCTTATTTATGTCAAGTCTTTGGCTCTGCCTGCTCCCGGTTCAAGCTTGATAAACTCTGAACTTGGAGCTCGTCTTAATGGGTGGTAGAAGACTGTGCTCCATTTCTCCTGGGACTTCATGCTCATTAGTCACAGACGCCAATTAAAAGCTTTGTTAGAGAACCAGAGGAATGTGCCGCAGCACATGTAGAGGCCCGGAAGCCCCTTTCACTTCTAACACGGATGAATGGGTCCCCACGGCATGCGACGCTGCACATCAAAGGTCATGCGCATCAGCAGACAGGATCAACAAAGGCAGCGCAAAAATGTTGAAGTCAGCACTTTCTGGAGCCAGCCCTATTCATTCCAACTGATAAGGATTTAAACATTTTCATTAGCTTTGCTGATCCCAGTCATTTAAAATGACAAACGCGTTATCATTATTTTTAAAGCAAGTTACATAATCTAGGGTGCAACCCAGGCTGGATAATTTTCTAGAAATGATTATTGACCCTTGCATCCTCCTCCTGCAACCATGAGGGGTCAAGTTGAGGTTACTGTTCTGGCAAACCCCTTAGGATCCAGACTAACAACTGTTTTGGAAGAGATTATTGCCATTGTAAACCACTGAGGAGGGCCTGAGATGATAATTCTTAATTAAGAAAATAAAAAGATTCAGTGTCTCAGCTCTCATCATGCAGCTAACGACAGATTCCACCTCAATCCAAACAGAGAATAAAATTCAGCAAATAATGGATTTTTTAAAATAATTTGTTTTAGATACTCAATCTAAAACAGTTTGGTGAGGCTTCAGAAATAACTTTGGGTATCGAGTGTGAAAAGAATATTTGCAATATGTTTATTTTTTTCTGTATGTGTGTGAATTTTTTGTTTTTATTTTAACTGTGTCTTACTGCTGACTTGTTACTAACTTGTTGCTTCTAAAGAGAATTTTAGGGCAAAATATTTCAAAATTAAAGGATGTCCAAGGGAAGTAAAAAAAACTTCCAGTAGTGGGTATTGTAAAATATGTCATGTTTAGATAATATTCTTTAACTTACATTCTTTTTAACTATTTTATTTGCTAAAGTACTATTTGACATGTCATAAAATTATGTGGACAATGAGATCTGAGAAATATTAACAGCAGAGAAAAAGTTGAATAGAGTCCCCTTCATATCTGTGCTGGGGTCCTATGGTGAGTGGTAGAAAGAAAGAACTGGAGCGGACTGTGAAAAGCTTGGACTACCCTGATACTCAGAATTTGATTATAAAGCTGTACACAGGCTATAAAAAGATTTGTCAGGAATATGTCTCAAGGCAGTAGAAAAATCATAGGATTCCATGGATAGAAAGGGCTTTGGATTTTTATTATAACTTTTAAAAAGTCTCTTCTAATCTCTCAATAAGGAAACGCAAAAGACGTTTGCACAATTTCAGAAAACATTCTGTGTTTCTCTGCAATATACTCCCTGAAATTTTTTTCAAGGTAGGATATAAACCCTCCCTAACCCATCCCATCTTTTCTCAACACACCAGGCTATGGCTGTATTTGCTGTAGAAGTTCAAAGGAACACAACTCCCCAAAGGTTTTATAGTAAGACACTCAGGGTTACATTAGTTTAATAATTTTCAAGCTGGTTTTTGGACAGTCTACATTTGGACAGAAGCTAGCAGGAAACTTTTGCATGGATAATATGATTAGTTTTAGGTCAAAAGGTCAAAAGAGAACTTCTTGTTCTTTTTTTTTTTTCTTAAAAAACTTGAGAACTTTCCTACTATAAACACTTAGAAATAACTGACAAAAAGACATTTTTTTCAAGTGTTTTATTGGGCTTGCAAAAAGAGAGAGAGAAAGAGCAAAAACGTGCCTTTTCAAGTGCTTTATTGGGCTTGCAGAAAGAGACTAAGGTGTAAGGTACAGAGATCTAAGAGCAGTGTGGTAAGATACAAACTGATGCTGATCTTCGTTAAGGGGACTAAATGGGTCTCAGTGACCTAGAAGCTTAGGTTCAGATTCTTAAGTGGACATAAGGGGATAGTGAAAGTGTCCAAATAAATGGGCATAATAATGATGTCTGTCTGTTTCTATCTAGATGCCAAGTGAAGGAAAGAGATAGTATCACTCAGAATTTATAACCAGGGCCATGTGGGTGTTTCGGGAATAAATGAAATAAGAAATTAGCATAAGGATTCACTTAGGACATGAATCAAAAACAAATGCAAAATGTCTCTGAAGGGCTAGCTATATCCACTCTGGGTACATATTTGTATACAGTATTCCCCACTGAAGATGAGCTCAGAATCCCAAATTACAAATTACATGAAGAAACACTCTGCCATGAGAAGAACTGCATCACCAGAAACAATAAATATGGGACTCTGGATCCTAAGGACTTTGGATAAATAAACAAAAGAACAGATTATTTAACATGTTTTAAGTGACTGAGACTAAAGAGCATATATACTATATGAAAAGAAAATATGGTATTAATACATAGTCTAGAAAAAGAAACTATAGCAACTGAATGAAAAACTCAATGGACAGGTGAAACAGCTGTTCAGACAAAGTTGAAAACATTATCAACGGTCTGAAAGACAGGTTTAAGGAAACAATTTAGAATGCAATTGCATAAGAGGATAAGTATAAAGTTAAGAAATAGGATGAAATGAACAAAAAATTCAACATGTTTAATATAAATTACTGAAAGAGAATAGAATTATGAATTGACAATCTTTAATGATACATGCCTGTACATTTCTTAGAATTCATTAAATATATGATTACTCTGACATAAGGAGAAATAAAGATTACCACAACGATCTACATTGTAGCCGAAACCGCAGAACACAAGACAAAAGACATCTCAAAAGCAGACAGAGAGAAAACATAAGTTAGCTACCAAGAGATAGCAAGCAGGCAAGAGTAGACTCCTCAGAAACAAAAATAAATGATAGTTATCAGTGAAATATCTCCAAAAGGATGAGGGAAAGTAACTGCCAATCTAGAAGAATATGTCCAACTAAATTAATATCTGACTATGGAGGATATTTGTCATTCATATCCTTGAAAACCAAAAACTGTTTCTTTGGAAAAAATAAACTTAATGGACTAAATTCTCCCAAGACTGATTTAAAAAGAGAGAGAAAGGGAAATCAGAAATGACTATTTGTATTAGTATGAATAAAATGACCTGATCACAGAGAAGTTACAGATTTTTAAAAGGAAAATATCAAAAACAACTTCACCTCAATACATTTGAAGATCTAGCCAAAATCATCAATTCATTATTAATGTAGCTTACAATTACACAAGAAGCAATACAAAGTCTGAACTAACCAATAATAAAAGGAAGTGAATCAGCAGTCATAGTCTGTTTATACACACACACAAACTCACAAGGCATAGGATTCTTTCAGACAAATCTTTACCAACTTTCTTTCTTTTTCATTTTTTTTATTTTTATTTTTGAGACAGAGTCTTGCTCTGTCGCCCAGGCTGGAATGCAGTGGCACAATCTCATCTCACTGCAACCTCCGCCTCCCGGGTTCAAGTGGTTCTCCTGCCTCAGCCTCCCAAGTAGCTAGGACTACAGTGTGTGTCACCACTGCTGGATAATTTTTGTATTTTTAGTAGAATGGGGTTTCACCATATTGACCAGGCTTGTCTTGAACTCCTGACCTCATGATCTGCCTGCTGCGGCCTCCCAAAGTGTTGGGATTACAGGTGTGAGCCACTGCACCCAGCCAACAAATCTTTACCAACTTTCTAAGGAGAAGTAAATCTAACCTTGTAAAAACTGTCCCATAGAATAGAATAAACCAGATAATCTTTCCTAACTCATTTTATAAGGTAGGATAAAGTTAATATAAAATGTGTAAGAAAAATTATAGGTCAGTCTCATTTATGTATATAAAAATTCTAAGAAAATATTGCAAACTAAATTTAGAATGGATATTTAAAAAACTGTGATCAAGTAGAGTTTTTTCCCAGAATAGAAGAATGATTTAATTTTAGAAAATGTATTAATATAATTTACCAGTCAATGCATTAAAAGATAAAAAACAAATTCCTCTCAATAAATACAGAAAATATTTGATAACATTAAAAACACTTTCTTGATAAGAACTTTGAGCAAACAAGGAATAGGGGGAAGCTATTTAAGACAGCATATGCTAAAATCCCAAGAGAATACCATACTTAATGGCTCAAGTCAGAGGTGTCTCATATTAAATCTGGGACAAGACAAGATGCCTGTTATCAACGTTTCTATTCAACATTGGACAAGAGGTCCTACTCATAATATCAGGAAGAGAAAAAGAAATAATAATAATATATAAATATCACTAAAGGATAAACAGAAATGTCATTATTTGCATATAATGATTAATTTAAAATAAAAAATAATTTACAAACTTCTAAAACAAGTAAGCTGTCCAACATAGTTGAAACCATGATAAACTGATAAATGGTACTGGGGCAACTGCTTATTCATATCAAAAGAGATAAAAGTCAGGACAATACATGCCATCATACAGAAATACAAATCCTAGATAAGGATGTCATTTATAGAGAGAGTAAAAGTTTTAAAAGAAAGTATAGAAAAATAACTATTAAATCATGTGGAGAAATGTTTCTTAAGATTCTCCAAAATACAAAGTATATTTTATCCACAAAATAAAATATTGACAGATTTAATTATACTAAAACTTTTAACTTCTTTATGATAAAAGATAGCATAAATAAAGTGGGGGAAAAGTCATTGACTGGGGGTAGATATTTGCAAATCACATATTTCCGCCTTCAAAATTACTGCCAACAACAGTAATATATAACACAGTTCTCAATGGAAGGCTCAATAACATTATACAACTATACTCAGCTTCACCAGTAATCAGAAAGTCCTTACATCCAAGAGGTTAGCAAAAAGAATGTCTGATAATTCCAAGTATCAGAAAAGATCTGGGGAAATAAATGCGAAACCAGTGACTCTTAACCCTAATTGTATGTTAGAGTCACCCGGGGAGATTTACACAAATGCCATTTTCAAGTCTCCAGAGGTTCTGATTTAACTGGTCTGGGGTGAGACTTCAACACTGGTAATTTTAAAAAGCTCCTTGGGTGACCGTCATTTGCAACTAGAGTTCAGAACTACTGCTCAACAATCAAGTAAATCAGTACAGTTTGTAGAGCAATTTAACAACATCTAGTAAAGCAAAGATATGTGTGTCCTATGATCAACTTACAGGAAATTTCCCTCAAGAAACTCTAGCACATGTGTAAAAGATATGTACAAGGAACACTGCAGCATGGTTGTAATCGCAAAACTGCAGGGACAACCCACATTTCCCTCCATAGAAAAATGGATAAATCAATTATTTATACAACATGATACTATCCTGCAATTACAATAAATGGACCTGTCTCAATTTAAACACATGCTCAAAATAATGTTGAATGTAAACAAAGTTACAAAATGAACAACATGTATTTTAAAATTTAGAAACAAACAGTAGTATAACCACAAACAGATACAACCACATACAGACATGAATATGCCTAACACACAACACACACACACACACACACACACATGCATGCACACACAGTAAAAATGCCAAGATACCAAAATACATATGGGAAAGTTATACAGCAATTTTAGGACAATAATTATCTTGGAAAGGAGGGGGAAGAGAAAAGAATAGCATTTTTGCTGTATTTATAATAAGCTTCCTTTTATTTTACAAGTTATCTGAACTAATATATGCAAAATAACATATTTTTGGTGGTAAGTTTGCAGATGACTATTATTTTTTGTATGTTTGAGAAAATTTATATTAAAATATTTAAAAGTCAAAAGAGCAATGCAATTGGCATGAGCATGGGGGCAGAGCTTCATTATTTTTTAACTATTATAAAAAATATTTTTAAAATATAAAAACTAAAAAGTAAACATAAGCATTAGATTTGGAGGCTAGAAGCTAGAATTCTCATTCTAGCTCTGCAGCTAATTAGCGATGTTTTGTAAATAATTTTATTACACTGGCTTCAGTTTTCTTATTTGTAAAGAGGAGTCAGATAAGATGATCCCAAATCCATTCTAGTTTCAATGTGTGTGAATCTAAAATTGTGACAGGACAGTATTTCTGAATTTGGGTTTTTCTCTCTTGTTCGATACCACCTTCAAAGCATATAACCACCTGGCAGCAGCACATTTGTTCTCCAATGTAATCATGGACTATTCCTGATATATTCAGTATTTGAACACATCATCACAGCACTATTCACAGTAGCAAGGACATGGAATCAACCTAGGTGCCCATTAATGGTGGACTGGATAAAGAAAATGTGGTACGTATACTATGCAGCCATAAAAAAGAACGAAAGCATGTCCTCTGTAGCAACATGGATGCAGCTGGAGGCCATTATTCTAAGCAAATTAATGCAGAAACAGAAAACCAAATGTCACACGTTCTCACTTGTAAGTGGGAGCTAAATCTTGTGTACACATGGACATAAAGACAGGAAAAAGAGACACTAAGGACTCCAAAAGAATGAGGAGAAGGGCTGAAGAACTTCCTGTTGGGCATTATGGTCACACCTGAGTGATGGGATCAATAGAAGCACAAACCTCAGCATCACATAATATACCCATGTAACAAGTCTGCACATTTACCCTCTGAATCTAAAATCAAAATTGAAATTAAAAAATAATTTTAAAAATTGAACACAAAGCAACAAGATAATCATGTTATGTAGTTATATGTATGTCTGTGTCTAACACACCCACCCCCATACCTCTTAGTGATGCCCCAGGAGATAGTCAGTAAATAATTATTGAATATGTAAGAAATGTGCAAATTAGCCTAAACATGCTCCCAATAACCAAGGTTAGAAACAATATAAAAACAAAGAAATGTGTTACTAACCCCAACTGACTTCCCTTCCCATATTTACAAACTTATTTCTTTATTCACTTGTCAATTATTTAATATGCCTTTCATGCTGAAAAGGCATCTACAGATCAGCTAACCTCTATTTGTTGTATATAATGCAAGTTTCATCACAGCAGATGTTATAGTAAATTTTACTTAAAACATGTTTTATGACAGCAAAAAATTTAACATCTCCCTCCACCTTTCTGGCAGCTTGAAAGACTTCATTGTATCTACTAAGTGTCTTATTTGCTCCCAGTGAAAATCTATTTCAACACAAACAACTAAAACACATTTGTTCACTAAGGTGCTATTTTCTCCCAAGAATATCAATGCTTTAAGCTAAAAAGGCTTAATTATCCCCATAACCCTGCAGAAACTGAAGCCCAGAAAAGCCTGGCAGGGGTGAAGTTCTACATCACATAGAGGTTAACACAGAGGAGAGACAACTGAAATCAATTTCCAACACATACAGCAAAAACTCACTGCTGAAGTCCCAATGTCTATTTCCACTCCATCCCCACCCCAGGCTGCTGCCTATGCTCGCCTACCTGTTTTCTCCTAGAAACGCTATCCATGAATGAAGGTAATACAGAAGGGAGCCTGGCCAACCCACAGCCATGGGAGCTAGACAGCTGAATGAAAGAAACAACAGAAAGAAAAAGAATACAGGATACCAGTTGACAGAATCATTCTTGGGTCTTTTTCATCCCTTATCCATTGAAATATGTGAATGGGCTACTTCTATGATCTGCATTGCACAGGTAAAGTAAGGAGGATCTAATGTGATAAGTGTCACAGAATATTTAGTATCACACCTAGCAAAGGATGGCAGTCAATACTTGTTAGATGTCATCGTCATCTTCCTCATCATCATATCCTTGTACCACAGGACATGGCAGTTCAGATATGACCAGAATATAGGTTTATAAAAAAGCCACTCAGTGCAAACCATTCTCTTTACACATGGCAGCTGCCCTAGGGTTACAGAGATGACCTGATGCTTTTTGAAATTCAATGATAAAATTTCCACTGGGGAAAATAAGTCATAAAGCACATTCTCATTTAGCAGGTGGAAAACAGGCCAGTTAAAGAAGGCAAAGTCTACTGAGAATTTTCTTAACTGGTCAAGGAGGAATGTGCCATGTGAGACAACTCAAAGTTTTCACGGCTCCCTTTTTAAGTGTGGAGTGCCAAGATCACCACAGCTGATGGGTAGCTAGCCAGCACCCATAAAAGGGGCTGTAAGCACAACATTATGCCCCATAGCAAGAAGCATGAATCCTTAAGCATAGCTACACCAGAAAGCAAGTAATCCCTTTGAAAGCAACAACTGTTCTGTATGGCAAAACCAGGCCCTCATTTTATTTCATTTTTCAGCGTTCTCAGATTCCCCTCCCTGTCTCCCAGGGGTGGGTTTGTGGCCATCTAAGATTATACCATTGCCACAAATGCTCTCAAAAGTGGGACACCAATTCCCATTGTTCACAGTGGGACTATACCCTTGGACTACATCTAGTTAATACACAGCCTGTAGGGGAAAGTTAAAGGACATCTATAGATCTGAAATAATACACAATCCTAAGTGAAAATAACAGATGGCCTGGCAGATAATGATCTTTAACTGAAGGGCTAAACAGTAACAAGGCCAGTTCCAGGAGCACTTGGCTATGGCAACAGATGAAGAATTGGAACCATGTTTCTTGGAGGATGAGGCAGACAACATCTACAGAATAGGGGAAGCTGGAGGAAGAATGCAACACCCTACTTCATTTTACTCACCCTACTTCCACTCCATGGAAGTGGGTTTCACCCACTGTGTTTCTCCTACAGACCTACTGGTCTGTAGAGAGTCTTGGCACAGGTGATGGCTTTGGTGATGAGGAGACCTGGGGTGTGTAGGAAGCACAGATCACTTTTATGTTCCTTCTTGCCAGACACTGGCCAGACAGCACATTGAAGCAGCCATCTCTTCCCTAAAGTGACTGCTGGGAGAGGTAGCATGACCCCTCCAATAGCAAACTATAAGGATTTATAGCTACAACATAAGGACGAGAGTGTGGAGGGATGGGTGGTAGATGTTAGGAGTCCAAAGGGAGCAGGACATTCTGGTCCCTTCTTGAAAACCTCTCTGGTTACCTGTGTACCCTTTAACCATATGCAGCTAAATCACTCCTACAGCTCTGGATTCCTGGAGTTCTGAGGAGGCTTTGGCACACACACAGCTGTAGTTCAACTTAATATTGCCACCAAAGATATTAGCAGTTTGACATATTTCTATGTTTCAGTACCCTTTTGCTACAGAGTTTTTTTTTTCTTTTTTAACACATGTGCAATATGAGTTTATGGCAATTTCAAAAGGGGTTCACAGGAGTTATTTCTTTAGCCACATTTACTCTCTAGATTTACAGACCCTTTGCAAATCCACCTAGATATTCCAGAGAAGTCGACAAGTTGAAATCGATTGGTTTGCTTGCTAGGGCAACAATGCTCTTTTCAGAAGAGACTTTTCCTTGTTCATGTTCCAATTTAAAGTATAGTTTATATTACCAGAGGAAATGAGGCAAAAGATATTCACGTGAAATGTTAATGAAATCAAATGATTCTCTACATAAAAACATAAACATTACTATAAATACTGCCTGCTACCTGCTAGTGCTGAACAGTGTTCAGAGCAGAAAACTCAGTATCTCATCTTGTAAGTAATCCATGGGTTGGCAAATCATTTTACTCATATTTATAGTCCAACTGATAACTTCACTGAGATTATAATATGCAAAAAAGGCTGACGAGGGGATTAGGAAAGAAGAAAAGAGAAAAAAACAAAGACAAGGTACTTACTTGCAGTGATATTTTAAAAGTAATCCTGAATTTCAAAATAGGCTTTTTTGCTCAAAAAGAAAGACTGATCTAGCTCTAATCCCTGAGTCCTCAGGGTATGCTCCGTTACCCAACAGGACAAATCTTTGAGAAATCTTCCTTTTATATTTATTTCTTCAAATGTCCACGCTTTATAAGAAGTAGTAAAAAACAAAGCTGCCCTTAAAAAAAAAAAAAGAAAAAAAGAAAATCCAGGATGTAAGTAACAAAAGAAAAATAAATCCTCTCCAAAGCTAACTCTAATTCAGAGTGTAACTGTCTCTGCTATCTCCGTTTGAAGGCGTCCTCTGTCTTCCTGGAGACATTTCTCATCACTCAGCCCAGTGCTGTTTTACAGCAATGTGAGGATGTTTGAAGAGAAATGAACTCATTCTCTGAAGTCCCTTGTAGTAAAGGAAAACAGATGGAGGGTTTCCTGCTGAGGACTCCCTACCGAGGCACAAATTCGAGGGGGTGTGGAATTGACTTGTTAAGGCGCTCAGTTTTCTAGGCTCAGCAGAATCAGCTCAGCAATGAGCCCACATGCGCTGCCTCTGCGCTACAGAGAACTCTGTCATCCTGCGATCACAGCAGCAAGCGGAGGAGGCAGCTCAACAGCATTTTAGGGCCCTGTTTGTCATCATCCCTGTTTCAACCACATTTTACCTCCAGGACCTGAGAAACGGACCTAAGGACATCTTGCTAGATTCAGTCTTGTTTCCTATGGCTTTCTTTTTCTTTTTCTTTTTCTTTTTTAACTTTTATTTAAGGCTCAGGGGTACATGTGCAGTTTGTTATAGAGGTAAATTCACGTCAGGGTTTGGTACACAGATTATTTTGTCACCTGGATACTAAGCATAGTACCTGAAAGTTATTTTTCTTTCTCTCCTTTCTCCCACCCTCCTCCCCTTTTTTGGCCTTTAACATTCATTTCCCAGGTTTCTTATCTGATATAAGCAGTTTCCAGTTCTATGCATTTTGTGAGTGCATGACTAAAGATTAATTTACTGTTATCAGCATTTTCTTTCTCCTACCATTCCTTTTCCATATGAAAGTACACTTTTCAGGGCAGCACATTTCAAAATGTGTTATGAAGGCACTGCTTTGCGCAGGAATATTAAATTACACATATGAAGAAAGCAGGACTCTGTACAAGCTGCTCACTGCAGCAGACTGAGAGCCTTTAGTTTAAAAACAAAACCAGAAATAGTGAATAGCCCAAAACTCACTTTTTTATTTTTATTTTTGAGACAGGATCTCACTGTGTTGCCCAGGGTGGAATGCAGTGGCATGATCTCAGCTCACTGCAGCCTCAACTTCCTGGGCTCAAGTGATCTTCCCACCTCAGCCTCCTGAGTAGCTGGGACTACAGGCACATGCCACCACATCCAGCTAATTTTTGTAGTTTTTGTAGAGATGCGGCATCACGTCCTGGGCTCAAGTGATCCTCCCATGTTGGCCCTCCAAAGTGCTGGGATTACAAGCATGAGCCACTGTGCTCAGCCCCAAAACTCACCTTTAAAAGCATTATTTGGGCCAGGCACAGTGGCTCGCACCTATAATCCCAGCACCATGGGAGGCCAAGGTGGGTGGATCACCTGACGTTGGGAGTTCAAAACCAGCCTGACCAACATGGAGAAACCCCGTCTCTACTAAAAATACAAAATTAGCTGGGTGTGGTGGCACATGCCTGTAATCCCAGCTACTTGGGAGGCTGAGGCAGGAGAATCGCTTGAACCTGGGAGGTGGAGGTTGCAGTGAGCCAAGATTGCACCATTGCCCTCCAACCTGGGCAGGCAACAAGAGCAAAAGTCCATCTCAAAAAATAAAAATAAAAGAGCATGATTTGGAGTTATTTCCTTCCTTACCACCAAGAATAAGTTTACTCCTGCTCATCAGAGGAGGTTTTCTCCTGTAATCTAACAAAGCAGTAACCACGTATTAATTTCAGTTATCCTAACAGTTCACTTTAACTCCATAACTATCTTTCATATTACAAACATTCGTCTAGAAAAAGTACCACACAATCTTTCTTTCAATGTGTGTTGGTGCAAGAATTAATTTTTTTGTAGTGAAAGTTTCCATAAGCCCAGGTGAATGACAGAGTGAAAAGCTAAAAGAGGTAGAGTTATTAGGAAGAAGATGGGTAAATTGTGTGTGCAGAGCTATGGCCAATCCATATGGGTGGTAAGGATGAAAAGACTTTTATAAACTCCATAAAAATATTTGAAAGTTTTTTTATTTTTTATTGCATTTTAGGTTTGGGGGTACATGTGAAGAACATGCAAGATTGTTGCATAGGTACACACATGGCAGTGTGATTTGCTGCCTTCCTCCCCATCACCTATATCTGGTATTTCTCCCCATGCTATCCCTCCCCAACTCCCCACCCCCCACTGTCCCTCCTTTTCCCCCCCAGACAGACCCCAGTGTGAAATGCTCCCCTCCCTGTGTCCATGTGTTCACATTGTTCAACACCCGCCTATGAGTGAGAATATGTGGTGTTTGATTTTCTGTTCTTGTGTCAGTTTGCTGAGAATGATGGTTTCCAAGTTCATCCATGTCCCTACAAAGGACGTGAACTCATTGTTTTTGATGGCTGCATAATATTCCATGGTGTATATGTGCCACATTTTCCCTGTCCAGTCTATCATCGATGGGCATTTGGGTTGGTTCCAGGTCTTTGCTATTGTAAACTGTGCTGCAATGAACATTCGTGTGCATGTGTCCTTATAGTAGAATGATTTATAG
>PVKV010013540.1:0-61090 GCA_004027835.1 Alouatta palliata
GGGCATTTGGGTTGGTTCCAGGTCTTTGCTATTGTAAACTGTGCTGCAATGAACATTCGTGTGCATGTGTCCTTATAGTAGAATGATTTATAATCCTTTGGATATATACCCAGTAATGGGATTGCTGGGTCAAATGGAATTTCTATTTCTAGGTCCTTGAGGAATCACCACACTGTCTTTCACAATGGTTGAACTAATTGACACTCCCACCAACAGTGTAAGAGTGTTCCTATTTCTCCACATCCTCTCCAGCATCTGTTGTCTCCAGATTTTTTAATGATCGCCATTCTAACTGGCGTGAGGTGGTATCTCAATGTAGTTTTGATTTGCATTTCTCTAATCACCAGTGATGATGAGCATTTTTTCATATGTTTGTTGGCTTCATTACCTTAATTTTTCAATAATGGTAGTTATTATATACATCAACATGCATTAAAAATGCTTAGTTGTTTCCCTGTGATTCAGTTGGGTTTGCTCTTGTTAGTGTATCGATTGGTTGAACTAATCAAACCAAAATTTATGTCCAGCTGATTCTTTGGTAAGCATACAGAAAATATTAGCCAGTAGACCTGATGGAAATTTAACAGAAGGCATTCTCAACTGTACCTTGGGGCATAAACCAACAGTCATGCCTAGCTGAGCCATGTAGAAACATAGCTAAGCCTTTTCTTATAAAAATCAAAAGATAGTTTATTCCAAGGGTGTTTGAAAGGCTGAGTCCTAAGAAAATTTCTTAAAGCAATATATATTTTGTTTGATTATGGAAGGGTTGGGTCTTGTCTGAACTGAGATATTTAATAAATAAAGGATAATTGACAATCAAGTATCAAAGGAGTAAATCCATTTAATAATTTTCAATTGAACAACTTCTCTAACTCTGTGCTAAGTGAAATGGGATCCCAAAAAATAAGATGACATTGCCTCTGTTCTTGAGAATTTTGCAGCGTCTTTAGAGATGCAATTTTTCTAATACGAATGGCAGATATACAAGGTAGGATAAGTATTACTGGTGTTTGGAAAGAGGTAAGCTCAATAGTGACTGAAATGGCCAAGGGGTTGTTTTGAGGACAGAAGTGTGCACTTGGTCATAAAGCCTAAAAACAGACTGTGCGTATCATCTAGGTGTGAAGAGGTTAGAATAGGAGTAATCATTTCTGAAAGTATGTGCTTGTGGCAAGCATTGTTTAAAATTATGTAGGCAAGTATGTGAGTTTCCTTTGGATTCAATTCATCTAACAAGTATTCATTGAACATCTAGCATGTGCCTGGGAAAAACACATCATAGGCAGCTTGTGACTTGCTCAGAATTGCACAGGTGAACACTGCATGGGGGCGAGTAATCTACCTTAGGTAATGGCAACTTTGTGTCTGCATATTCATAAGTCAGAATGTCCTAGTACATGAAGAAGTAAACTTACATGATTATCATGTAACAATTGTTACAGAAATATCACTGTCGAGTTATCTAGTGGTGTCCGTGTTAAATCATTACTTCATTATTGTGGGCTGAATGTTTCTGGGTTCAATACCCTTTATTACTTATTACTTTTAAAATAGTCACAAGTACAGGTCTATCAAAGCTTCCCTATCTCATATTCTAAGCAACAAATTTGATCTCCAGTCCTGTCCCAGGCCTACTGGATGATAATTGCTGAATCTGCTTTTAACCTTATTTCCAGGTGACAGATACACACATGAAAATTTGAGAAGCACTTTCCTAAAAAATATTAAATATTATTGAACTAATTCAAAAACATGGTGCCAGTTAACCCATCCCTACACCCTCAGTTTCATTCACAGCTAGTTACATGTAAATTGGTCCTGTAAAATAGACAGGAATAGTGCTTTCAAGGTGAAATGACAAAGGATTCCTAACAGATACTGACATTCTTTCTTCCTCAAATAAATATTGAACATGAATTTTTAAGATGCCAATTTAAAGAGCTGAAAAATTCCTTTCTTACCAAGGTCACCTACATGACTCTGTATAGTCATCTTTCTCATCAACTGTTTCTTCTTAAAAATTAAAGTCTGAGATGTAAATACAACCTAATTAGTGCAATAAATGATGAATTAGATCATGATGAAAGGAGAATTGGAAAGAGTAAGGAAGAAAGAAATATCAAGGAGGTTGAGAGAAATGGAGGAAGCCAACTGTTTCCTGGAATCCCTGTTTCCTTACTTCTCAGGGTCCTCCTGTCAGACAATCTGCCTCCCACACCCATCCTGAGCAAGTCATCCACACTTTAGGATGACAGAGCAGAGCTTAAAACATGACCCCAAGCCAGGGATGCTCATTTATGAAACACTTTCTAGAGCAAATGAAATTAAGTCCATTATTACATAACTGGAGGCATACAGCCTCTCATTGACATTAAAGTTTACTTTTTAAAAAAAGGGAATAGAAGTGCATCTTTTACCATGGGATGATTGATTTTAAAGCAATTGAAAAGGATCTAGTTTACAGTCATTGCCTTTTTGTAGTTATTAGCCGCCAACTAACAATTCCTTATGAAAAACAAGGGAGGAAGTCATTGCTTAACATGATTTCCTGCTCTTATGTAAAAGCAACTTCAATCCTATTAAAATTCAAATCCAATATCAGTGGCTGTCTCGACCAATCACTATGATGAAGGCTGGGAGTTTTATATAAATAAATGTAATCACATAATCATCAGGAAAGAAAGTATAAAAAGGGCCCTAATAATTGCAGTGTGCTGATAAATGTTTAACGACTAGCTCTCTGGTGAGGGGAACACTAACTGTAGCATTTGCTGATTTCCATGACATAAATGCTTCAAACATGCTGTGTTTCAACCTGTCAGTGTTGTGTCACTGAGCACAGAATTTGGAAGAGATGCACACAATTGGTCTCTGGTTCCCGTGAAAGTCACACTAGCACACCCTCACAAATAACTAAAGGCATGAATTTTTCTACTCATCAATAACTGAGCAACATCTGATGTTTGATCTAGATATGCATTTATTTACATCACGAAAAGTCTAGTAGTTCTACTGTTAATCTTAATCACAGGTGGCAGGGCCAAAGTTTAAACTTCAGAAGAATAAGCCCATGAATTTTGAAGTCTAGATTTTCTTTTTCATTTTCAGCATATTAAAAAAAAGCCTTCAAAGTCTTGCACTTGTATAATATCCACCTGCACATCAATCACTCTCAAGTTCATATTTTTAATACCTGTTAAAGATGGGGAACTATTCTGTGTGGCTTAGGTTTTGCTTTCTTGTATATCTTCCCCTGAGTTTCTGTCACTACATTGGATGTAATCATGAATTCTGAGAAGAGACATGAAGCAATGGCCATGAATATGCATGCTTTGAGTTACTTCATCATAATTTTTGGCAGCAATATTCTTCAAGATTGGCATATAAAGTTGAAGTGATTGCCCCAAAAATAATTTTAAGCTAGATATTTATAGCATGTACAAAGTAATCTTATAGTTATTTGTCACAGATATTTTAATCATATAATAGAAAATAATATCACTCATGAGTAAAGTTTAAAACACATGAAATCACAAAGCCCTACTGCTACACATTGTGTTAAACTAGTAAGACAAACTCTAGTATGCATTTATTGTAATATATGTAAAGATGAAATTTCTCATTCAAAGGAGTGTCTTGTTAGCATTGACTTAGGCAGCATTTCTCAATCTTTCAAATAAATATTAATGACAATATATTTTAAAAACACAATTCACAAAGCCACTAGAAATTAAGGCTATCACACAGCGTAATGCCAACATCTGGGAGAAACTAATAACTGTAAGAAAGATAACATGAATTTAGAAAACTGACCAAAGCATCAGCTCATGGCATTAACCATCTTTGCTTTGTGGAAATAAAAGGACCATGGAAAATAAGGTAGACAAAATCTACTATAACCCTTGCAACATAAAGTGTTTCTTAAACCAACATAGAGGGACTGCTCCCAGAAATCACTGCTGTATAATGCTTAGAACTATAGTGGAATAAGAAGACCTCTGAACTCATGAAACCACTTTTTCCCATCTCGGTGGGCATTCTACATCCTCTCAGAGTCTGTAAATCCTAGAAAAATAACTGTGCAGGAAATGGAAGGAGAGGGTTAAAAAGGGGCACAATTACAAATGGCACGAGAGTATCCTAGCAAATTTATTCATATTTTTTAATATCCTAGAAAATTAGGCAGTGAAGGAGAAGTCAACCTTACTGGGTTCATGGCTGCTAAAAAAATGGGAATTTATCTAAGACCTGTGTACATGAACCTTCTTTCTTCTAACAAGAAATCTAAGAAAGAGATTTGATCTCTGTGCATATAGGAAGAAGTACATAGGCCAAATTAATCGCCCTATTTGTTGATAAACACTAAGTCTATGTGATGGTTAATTTTTTGTGTTAACTTGACTGGATGAAAAGATGCCCAGATAGCTGACAAAACATTATTTCTAGGTGTGTTAGAATCAATAGACTGAGTAAAAAAGATTCATCCTTACCGATGCAGGTGGGCATCCTCCAATTCATTGAGGGCCTAAATAGAACAAAAAGGCAAAAGAAAGATGAATTTCCTCTTTCTGCTTGAGCTGGAACATACATCTTCTCCTGCCCTCAGACATTGGCTCTCCTAGTTCTCAGGCCTTCAGGCTTGGACTAGAACTACACCACCAGCTTTGTTGGGCCTCCGGCGTGCAGAGCGCAGATTGTGACAGATCGTGGGACTCCTCAGCCTTTACAATCATGTGAGCCAACGCTTCATAATAAATCTCATATACATATATATCACATATGATATATATAGTGATAGCTATAGATAGATATCTCCTGTTGGTTCTGCTTCTCTGGGGAATCCTGACTAATGCAGTCTCGATAGATGTCACCTTTACCAAGAATGAATAAAATAAAAATGTAGATACGGAACAAAACAAAATATAAAACTGCAGAATAGGAACATCCTGGCAACTAAGAGAAAAGCATACCTTTTCAATACTATCAATTTGCAAGGTCTAAAAAAAATTCCAGAAAATATCAGTAAAGTGTAAAAGATATGTTATATATTTTAAAAAGCAATGAGTCCTTTTAAAAGCCAGGATGAGATAAAAGAGGGGAATGGATGAGAAAATACAGAATTGAAAAAACACAATAGCAGAATTTAAGACCACATTGAGAGAGCAAAGAACAAAATCCATGCTGCAAAAAATGAAAGAAGTGATGTCATTTAAAAACTTGAAAAGCCTTCTTAAAATTCGGGATTAGTCTGTTCTCACACTGCTATGAAGAAATACCCAAGACTGAGTAATTTAGAAAGAAAAGAGGTTTAATTTACTCACAGTTCTGCAGGGCTGGGGAAGCCTCAGGAAATTTACAATCATGGTGGAAAGCACCTCCTCACAGAGTGGCAGGAGAGAGAATGAGTACTGATCGAATGGGAAAGTCCCTATAAAACCATCAGATCTCGTGAGAACTCACTCTGTATCTCAACGACAGCATGAAGGAAACTGCTCCCATGATTCAACTATCTCACCTGGTCCTGCCCTTGACACATGGGGATTATAATAATCCAAGTTGAGATTTGGGTGGGGTCACAGAGCCAAACTGCATCATTCCACCCCTGGCTCCTTCCAAATCACATGTCCTCACATTTCAAAACACAATCATGTCCTTCCAACAGACCCCCAAAGTCTTAACACATTCTAGCATTAACTCAAAAGTCCAATTCCAAAGTCTTATCTGAGATAGGGCAAGTCCCTCCTATGAGCCTGTAAAGCCAAAAGCACGTTAGTTACTTCCTAGATACAATGGGGATACAGGCATTGGATAAATACACCCATTCTGAATATGAGAAATTAGCTAAAACAAATTAGCTAAAATTAGCTAAAACATGCAAGTCCAAAATCCAACAGGACAGTCATTAAACCTTAAAGTTCCAAAGTTCCTTTGACTTCATGTCTTACATCCAGGGCACACTGATGCAAGAGTGGACTCCCATGGCCTTGGGCAGCTCCACCCCTGCGGCTTTGCAGGGCACAGCCTCCCTCTTGCCTGCTTTCATGGGTTGGCATTGAGTGTCTGCAGCTTTTCCAGGCATACTGTGCAAGCTGTTGGTGGATCTACCATTCTGAGGTTTGGAGGATGGTGGCTATCTTCTTACAGCTCCACTAGAAAGTACCCCACTGGGGACTCTGTGGGAGGGGGGGCTCCAACCCCTCATTTCCCTTCCACACTGCCCTAGCAGAGGTCCTCCATGAGTGAGCCACTCCTGCAGCAAACTTATTCCTGGACATCCAGGTGTTTCTATACAACCTCTGAAATCTAGACAGAGGTCCCCAAACCTCAATTCTTATCTTCTGTGTACCCACAGGTTCAATACCACATGGAAGCTACCAAGGCTTGGGGCTTGTACCCTCTGAAGCAATGGCCTTTGCTGTACCTCTGCCCCTTTTAGCCATGTCTGGGGCTGAAGCAGTTGGAACTCAGGGCACCATGACCTGAGGCTGCACAGAGCAGTGGAGAGGCCTAAGCCCAGCCCAGAAAATCATTTTTCCCTCCTAAGCCTTTGGATCTATGATGGGAGGGGCTGCCTTGAAGTTCTCTGACATGCCCTTGAGACATTTTCTCCATTGTCTTGATATTTAACATATGGCTCCCCATTACTTATGCAAATTTCTGCAGTGGGCTTGAATTCCTTCCCAGAAAATGGGCTTTTCTCTTCTACTGCATCGTCAGGCTGCAAATTTTCCAAACTTTATGCTCTGCTTCCTCTTGAACACTTTGCTGCTTAAAAATGTCTTCCACCAGATACTCTAAATCATCTCTCTCAAGTTCGAAGTTCCACAGATCTCTAGGACAGGGGCAAAATGTCACTAGGCTCTTTACTTAACCATAGCAAGAAGCACCTTTATTTCAGGTCCCAACAAGTTCCTTATCTCCATCTGAAACCACTTCATTGTCCATATCATGATCAGCATTTTGGTCAAAGCCATTCAACAAGTCTCTAGGAAATTCCAAACTTTCCCACATCTTCCTGTCTTCTTCTGAGCTCTGTAAATGGTTCCAACCTTTGCCACTTCCACATTTTTGGGTATCTTTATAGCAGCACCCCAACTGTACCAGTATCAATGTACTGTATTAGTCCATTCTCATGCTGTTATGAAAAAACACCTGAGACTGGGTAATTTATAAAGAAAAGAGATTTAATTGACTCACAGTTCCACATGGCTGGGGAGGCCTCAGGAAACTTACAATCATGGTGGAAGGCACTTATTCACAGGGTGGCAGGGGAAAGAATAAATGCCCAGCAAAAGAGGAACCCCTTATAAAACCATCAGATCTCGTGATAACTTACTCACTATCATGAAGAGAGCAAGGGAGAAACCATCCACATGATTCAATTATCTCCACCTGGTCCCACCCTTGACATGTGGGGATTATTACAATTCAAGGTGAGATTTGGGTGGGGACACAGAGCCAAACCATGTCAAATGTGGGGACTAAAAACAAGCACATATAAATAATGAAAGATACAATTATAGACATGGAAGAATGAAAACAGAACAAATATTTCAATTTTTAGAAATGTTTAGTGATATTAGAGGAGAGACCAGAGCAAATTGAATTTCATAAAGAAATAAGAATAAATTTAAAAAGAAAAAATAATTGAAGTTATAGTTTAACAAAATCCTTGAGCTTAGGAAAAATAAGTGCATACATTTCTTAAAGAGTTCCTAAGTCTAAGAAAAATCTGCTAAAGATACAAAACCTCTACCTATCTTGAAGTCTTTTTTTTCTTTCTTTTGCCTATTGCTCTGGCCAGGACTTCTAGTACTATGTTGAACAGCAGCAGTGAGAGAGGGCATCCTCTTTTTGTTCTGGTTTTCAAGGGGAATGCTTCCGCCTTTTGTCCAGTCCATATGATGTTGGCTGCAGGTTTGTCATAGATGGCTATTATTTTGAAGTATGTTCTTTCAATGCCTAGTTTATTGGGAGTTTTTGTTTTAACATGAAGGAATCTTGAATTTATCAAAATCCTTTTCTGCATCTACTGAGATAATCATATGAGTTTTGTCTTTAGTTCTGTTTATGTGATGAATCACATTTATTTATTTACATATGTTGAACCAATCTTGCATCGCAGGGATAAAGCCTACTTGATCGTGATGGATTAGCTTTTTGATATGCTGCTGGATTCAGTTTGCTAGTATTTTGTTGAGGATTTTTGCATTGATGTTCATCAAGGATATTGACCTGAAGTTTTCTTTTTCTGTTGTGTCTCTGCCAGGTTTTGGTATCAGATGATGTTGGCCTCATAGAATCAGTTGGGATGAGTCCCTCTGCCCCAATTTTTTGGAATACCTTACATGCAGCCAACAAGCATAAAAAATGTTCAATATCACTAATCATTAGACAAATGCAAATCAAAACCACAAAGAGATATCTCACACCAGTCAAAATGGCTATTACTAAAAAATCAAAAAATAACAGATACTGGCAAGGTGCAGAGAAAAGGTAACAATTACACACTGCTGGTGGGAGTGTAAATGAATTCAACCGTTACGGAAAGCAGTATAACAATTCCTCAATGAACTAAAAACAGAACTACCATTTGACCCAACAATTCCACTACTGGGCATATAACCAAAGGAATATAAATCATTCTACCATAAAGACGCTTTCACATGTATATTCACCGTAGCACTATTCACAGTAGGAAACACATGGAATAACCTAAAAGCCCATCAACAGTAGACTGAAGAAAGAAAATATGGTACATATACACCATGGGATACTATACAGCCATAAAAATAACAATATCTTGTTCTTTGCAGGAACATGGACAGAACTGGAGGCCATTATCCCTAGCAAACTAATGCAGGAACATAAAAGCAAACACTGCATGTTCTCATTTATAAGTAGGAGCTAAATAATGAGAACACATTGACACATAGTGGAAAACAACAGGCATGGGGGGACTATTGAGAAAGGAGGATGGAAAGAGGTAGAGGTTCGGGGAAATAAACTGTCTGCCAGGTACGATGGGTCACACCTGGAATCCCAGCACTTTGGGAGGCTGAGGCAGGTGGCTCACCTGAGGTCAGGAGTTTACAACCAGGCTGGCCAACATGGAGAAACTCTGTCTCTACTAAAAATTAAAAAAAAAAATAGCTGGGCATGATAGCACATGCTTGTAATCCAGCTACTTAGGAGACAGAAGCAGGAGAACTGCTTGAACCTGGGAGATGGAGTTTGCAGTGAGCCGAGATCATGCCTTTGCACTCCAGCCTGGGCAATACAGTAAGACTCTGTCTCAGAAAAAAAAAAAAAAGAAAAGAAAAGAAAAACTGTCAGGTACTATACTTGGTGCTTGGGTAATGAAATAATCTGTACACAAAACCTCCAAGTCATGAGTTGACCTATATAACAAACCTGCACATGTACCACTAAACCTAAAAGTTAAAATATTTGAAAAATGAAAGAAACACAACCTCTTGGCAAACCTGACAAATTTTTGAGTAATCAAGATAAATGAATTTTTCGAAATCTTGTAAGCATCTGGACAAGATTACCTATACCTGAACAACCTTCCTCTAAATAATTGTCTTCCAGTGGGTTCCCCCAAAAGAAGATTCTAAGACAAGAGTTTGCTGATCCCAGGAGGAACCTGTAGAGGAGTGGGTACATGAAATAAGGAAGCGTGTGTCACCTTTATTGAGGTTGTCACAGCTGTAGGCAACTGAAGCTCAACCATAATGGAGAAATCTAGGAATATAAAGCATTATCTTACCCAAGGGGTGAGGAAGCTGAGATATTTACCCTGAACTACTACCCACCTCTGGCTAAAAGGTGATGAAGGGATGTTAACTCCTGTTACTTCAGGCCAGCCCATGTGTTGACAGAAGTCTTCAGCACAAAGTCAGATGCTTGTAGTAAACACTGTTGCCACATACTAAAATGGTGAATATTTAGGTTATGTGGGAGAGTACTGAAAGCATCTGTGTACAAGGATCAAAACCTAGCTAACCTAAGACTTCCACTGTACAACCACCACAACAAAAAATGCTAGAAGGCGGTGAATTAATATCACCAAAATCTCAAGGAGAAAAGAATATGTATCAATAATTTGGTATCCACCCAACTCTTTTATGGGCAAATGCAACAGCCAGACATCTACAAATGCAAGACGTCAAAAACTGTATGGCCCACGTGCCTTATTTTTTAAAAAAAACAGTTGAAGAGTTCCATGCAAAAATAACATTTGATCAAGTGTATTTACCTCTTTTGCCTCCCAAATTCTCTTTGAAATTTCAAAGTAGAAAAAATGTCCATCTCCAGCATAACCCAGAAAATAAGTTCATCCATTGCTAGAAGCTTCAAGGTATAGCAATTTCTACAAGGTATAGGAAAAATAAGATCCGGCTGAAAAACTACTGAGCATCCCAAGGCTCAATGTATGCATATTAAAAGTAACTATTTAAGAAGAGATCTAATGTAGGGCAGCTTTCCAAGTGACTCCCAGTGATCTCCGCCTTTGGTATTCACACTTTTGTGTAATTCCCTCCCAATGTACATGCATGTGTGCAGAACTAGTGACTTGCTTCTGACTAATAGAATACAGTAAGAATGATGGCATGTGATGTTTGAGATGGTTATAAAAGACTATGACTTCCCTTTCGCTAGCACTCTTTCTCCTGCTGGTGCCTCTACTCTTTCTTGCCCTCTACCTTGCTCACTCTGCCATGTTGTAAGATGCTCTATGGAGGGACCCATGTGGCAAAGAACTAAGTGTAACCTCTGACCAACAGTCAGTGAGAAACTGAGGCCTGCCAACAACCACGTGAGTGAGCTTGGAAGTGGATCCTTCCCCAGGTGAACCTTGACTACAACCCCAGCCTATACCTTGACTGCAGCTTATGAGAAACCCTAAAAAAAAGGGCCCAGTTAAGATGCCCAGATTCTTAGCACTCACACTGAGATATTGTTTTAAGCCAAGTTTTAGCATAATTTTTTACCAAGCAAATAACGTATCCAGAAATCTCTCCTAACATGGAATTTCAGGATTTGGCAATAAGGCTGGATCATCAGGATGCAGTGGATACATTGAACAAATTTAAGTTCTGCATCAGTACCCATGCTAACCTTCCTTGTGAAGGAGTGGTGTTCTCAGTGATGGAAGTGTTACCATTGTGAGCTCCCAAACACTGTGGTCATGCCAGTTAGAAGTCAGCCTCAGACCCTCAGCCATCTCTCTGCTGCTGCCTGTAATGTATCAAGGGCAAGGCAGTGGGAGTGGTCATATTTAGTATGAGAACAATAAGTGGGTGCATATTCTGGGGAGAATTTAAATATTATAAATAAAGCCAACTAAAAGTCTAATTTCTGTTACCACCATGTACTGGAAATTCTAAACAATGTCAGGGCAACTCCTCTCCATCAGAGCAGACAGCCCTTACCGCCTCCCCTTTGGTACATCACTGACTGCTATGACAAAGATTTTACAAATGGTTGGCAGAGCTAGACTCCCTGCTGTGCACAGCCTTCTTGATAACTCCATCTGCACTTTTTATGAAAAATTGGATCCTTACCCAACAGATGCCCCCACAGATCAGAGTATCAAGAAAGAGCAGGAGGAACAGCTAAGGTAATGGCAGCCTCAGGATCAAAGCAAATGAGACTCTTATGATTGACTTCCAGGAGTACACCAGTGTGGCATGCACAGAGTGAACACCCATGCTCACCTGTCAGGGGCAGTATGCATTCTCATTTATTCTACAAGTATTTATTGAGTGCTCAACTTGAGCCAGATACTGTTCTTGGAACAGGGAATCAGTAATGAACAGACACAAATAATTGCCTTTGTGAAGCTCATTTTCTAATGGATAGAGACTGGCATAAATAAATTAACAAGTAAAATATATATCAGATGATGATAAATGCTATGAGGAAAAATGAAGCAGGGAATGAGGGAATAGAAACATGCCAAGATGGTTTATGTTATTTTAAGTGCGTTGCTCAGAGAAGATTTCAGGAAGGTGGGGATATTTGAACAAAGACTCGAGGGAAGTGAGGGAGAGTCATATGAGTATCTAGAAAAAATAATCCAGGTAGAAGGATAATTGAGTCCAAAATCCCTGGCAGGGTAGTATTCTCGTTACTGTTATCTCAACAGCAACAAGGTTGAGAGGAGGGCTGGAGTGGAGTGAATATGCAGAGAGTAGTAGGAGATTGGGTGGAGGAGTGGACAATGACTTTTGTTTCTCTTCCCCTCCCAAATCTTCTATGAATTCCTATCATCTGTGGCATCTGAAGTAGGAGCCTGCTGGCAAAGGATTCTGAAAAATGAAGTGCCCAACCTTCCTGCCTCTAGGACACTGAGGAAAGAACTCAGGTGGGCAGGAAAAGTGCAAGATACCAACAAGCAATTCTGCACCTTCACTCTCCCCAACCTTCCCTTTTAGGAACTGAAAATAATAGCATCTAAAATACCTTCTAAGACCTTAAAACACTGACATAACCTGAAAGCATGAAAGAAACACTTGCCTTCAAGAACACGAGATTTCCAGTTCAATTCTACTGCTCGGTCTTTACTAGGCAGGCCCTTTACCCTCTCCGAATCTTAGTTTCCTAACCTGTCAAATGCAGACATTTGACAGGTTAGGAAATGTGGGTTCTAACTCTGCCTCCACCACCCACTAGTGAAATGAACAAGCAGTTTTTTTCACTTCTCTGATCACTGATTTCCTGATCTCTAAAATGAGAATTGCATTGGTGACTTGAAAAAAAGAATAAAAATAGACTCTAAAATCAAAATAAGTAAAATACAAATGACAAGGCCTATGGTCCTCTTATTTTAAGAATTAAATGAGATAATAGAGAGGTGACACATATGCTGGCTCATAGTTAGGTTCTCAGTGAATGCTAATTATTACAATTATCTACAAAAAATTCAAGGAATTGGATTTCTTCAAATTTCCTTCCCATCCTCATAGTCCTTGGTATTTATTGTCAGTGGTTCCATAATGTAGGACTTTTGTAAGTTACCTCTTCAAGAACTCGTGGGATTTACAAATTTTAATTTCCTCTTAAGTAAATTCTATCTGATACACTGTGGCCAGAATGTAAGAAGAGTTGGAATGCATGGCTGTCCATTCGCCTGTACGTCCACCGTCCAGATTCCTGAGCAGGAGCTGAAGTCAAGAGGCAGGAGTTACCACAGGAGGAGACCTTTCATAGATCATTTAGATAAACTCACTCCATTACTTTCTTATTTATCCACCACTTGACCTCCTGGTCTCACCTGAAAGGGCAACTGCAGGCGGCCATCCCATTTTCTGAGGCTATTTCAGCAGAGTAAACCCAGCATGTAGGACTTCGCTGTCACCAAGCAACGTGAGGCCAAAGTCAGAGACAATCAGGAAAGGGGAGAGGAGAGCAGGCAGCCGCCATCCAGTCATCAACCACCCTGCTTCCCAGAGTCCCAGACACAGCCCTGGGAGGAGTGAGAATACACACAGCGGGAACCCATTTTCTCACTTCAACCCATCAGGACAATTTCCTGAATGCAGCCAAAAATGATGCTGAAACAAAACCTGTTGAAGGAGCGAGGGAGTAAATGAATGAGCAGATCCAAATATGAGTACCCTGAACTCTTGGCCAGAATGGAGAGACACTGATTGAAGGTCATCTATTAATCCACAGCTGACACAGGAATGTGAAACACTCTTCACATGACCCTGTACTGTGACCGTGAAGAAACAAGCTGCAGGTGTACTCCATCTGAACATGTTCTCAACAGCCACCAACTAGATAAGCTTCATGTGAATAATGCTTACTCTTCCTACTCCTCCTTTCGCCACTCTGTATTAGTCAGGGTTCTCTAGGGTATATGGATATATGGATATATGAAAGGGAGTTTATTAAGGACAATTGACTCACACAATCACAAGGTAAAGTCCCATAATAGGCCGTCTGCAAACTGAGGAGCAAGGAAGCCAGTAGTCAATCAGTCCTAGTCCCAAAAGCTCAAAACTAGGGAAGCCAACTGTACAGGCTTCAGTCTGTGGCTGCAGGACCAAGAGCCCCTAGCAAACCACTAGTGTAAGTCCAAGAGTCCAACAGCCAAAGAACTTGGAGTCTGATATTTGAGGGCAGGAAGCATCCAGCATGGAAGAAAGATGAAGGCCAGAAGATCAGCAAGTCTGTTCCCCCCACCTTCTCCTGCCTGTTTTACTCCAGCTGTGCTGGCAGCTCATTAGATGGTGCCCACCCACATTGAAAGTGGGTGTGCCTATCCCAGTCCACTGACTCAAATGTTAATCTCCTTTGCTAACACCCTCATAGACACCTGCAGGAACAATACCTTGCATCCTTCAATCCAATCAATATATTAAATTAATATTAACCATCACACACTCCAATTTTTCTTAGAGGAAGAACCAGGCATGTGGACAACAACTTCTCCACTTGTCGTTCTAAAATTAACATTCACTTAATTATTGATTTACTCATCCATCCAACTGTCATGCTGGACCCCTATTTACTTCATTAGGGATGGCACCAGGTTCAAGAGGCTGAAGAAGAGACCTGAAGCCGACAAACTAAAACACAGGTTCATTTAGGGGAACTTACAGGGTGGTCCAGTGGCAGTGGATATGCCCACTTGTAAGAAACATGCAGTTTATACAGCACTTTCACTTATCACCCTCCCCCTCATCAACCATATGGCAACCCTAATTTATTTATTTATTTATTTGTGTTGGTTGGTTGGTTGGTTTGAGATAGGATCTTGATTTGTCACCCAGGCTAGAGTGCAGTGGTGCAATCACAGCTCGCTGCAGCCTCAACCTCCTGGGCTCAAGTGATCCTCCCACCTTAGCCTCCTAAGTAGCTGGGACTACAGGCATGTACTACCATGCCCAGTTTTTTTGTTTTTTGTTTTTTTGTTCTTTTAGAGACAGGGTCTCACTTTGTTGCCCATGCTGGTCTCAAACTCTCAAACTCCTGGACTCTAGTGATCTTCTCACCTCAGCTCCCTGAGTGCTAGGATTACAGGTATGAGGCACCAGTCTCAGCCCCTTTTTTCTTACTTTCTTGCTGTCAGGTGCATCCGCCATACAGGGTCATTCTCCTTGAATGCCTAAGTTAAGTTACTGCTTTCAGATGTGTCAACCCCCTACTCTGCATCCCTTTACTGGCCCCCACATTCTTAGCATTCCTGTCTCCCACAACTCCCCTGGGGCCAGCTATGCAGAGTAGCATTGCAGCCAAATATGGCAGCTGGAATACAAACTACAACAACAACAAAAAATAGTGAGTATAATAACAATCATAAAGTTTTCCAAGTGCTTGGGAGTTGATCTTGAATGTGCCACAGCAGGCCCATGGTGGAGGAGAAAGGCACCACTCCACAGACCCAACCATCTGTTGTGTTTGGGAAATAGGCCACTGTCTGTGCCCAGTCAATGAAGATGTTTGCTGCACACCATCTACGGGCAGAAGGTGAGATGTTTGGTGGACATAAGAAAAGACAAGTTTACAGTACTAAATGGATTTCCCCTCCCCACCATGTTGCACCACATGAGGCCAGAGTAAGACACCAGTGGCACCCCAACATTCCACAATGAGAAGATGATCATCCCCACCCCCTGTGCAAGGGCAGATCAGGACTTACCATTCCAGAAGTGTAAGGGGGAGCAGGGAACAAGACGAGTGTGACCCAATCTCTCTCTCTAGGCCTTTCCAAATAGAGTGGAAAAACCAAACCACTGGGGCCTGGTTTACCATTTCTAAGGCCACATAATGATGTGCTCCCCAGTGGGCAGGTTCCACGGCAAGGGCAACAGCAGGTTACCTTGATCGGTGTGCACCCCACACCTATGCAGTTTCTCCATTTCCCCAAAGCTGGTAGCCACTTGGGCTCCCCACGACACTAGCTGTCTGACAAAGCTCAGGATAGACACTAGCACGCCACACCGTTAGTTGGGTGCCAAACGTAAAACGATGTCTTTCACAGCAGTAGCGAAAAGCTCATTGTCAGGGTGTTGGTAATGTTCAGCATAGCTAGCATGCTTTGTCCCTGATTCCCAGAGGATATCCTGCAATTCCTCCATAGTCTGTCATTGCAAAGGAGACATAGGGAAATCTCCCACATTTCATCAGGCTGCCTTGTAGCCTGCAACCATTCAACTAAGACAAGGAATGGTCTGATGTTCATTATTGAAGCCATAAAGGTGCTGACTTAGGGCTGCATGGCTTGCAGTGGATGCTATTCCACTCATCTTGAGTCCAGAGAGTAAAACACCCTTTGCCCCGTGTCCCATAGATGGAGAAATCACCCCGTTAACTCTCTCCCCTTCTACCTGAACCTATTTCCCACTTCCACAAATTACACAGCAGTATAGTCCTGCATTGTGGCATGCTGCTGCCTTTCAGGTAGGGGCAACTCTTGGGGGCCTATTCCCTGTAGGCACAGTTGGCTCACCTTTATCTTGGTGGTGACCACTGGGTGTGCAGAGGATACAGGAACCTCTGTGGGCTCATTTCAGTCCTCACTGTCCTCACTAGAGCTCTCTGTGGAGTCCCAGAACAATTTAGTCATAATAGCCCTGACTCATTGATGTGGCAGCCAGTGACCCTTCAAACAGGCTACCTGACAAGCCAAGGTCTTCATTTTGTCATCCTGTGTGCACAGGTGGGATAGCAAGGTCTCTGACATTTCAGCCTAAACTAACCTGGCACGTCTTTCTAATCATATCTCATCCTGTAACTGATAAGCCCTCACCTGTGCTGCAAACTCAGCCTCCTTGGCTGTTCAGAGCATAGTCAGAAGCAACCAGCCAACCACAGCTGCCACAGTCTGGGCACTTTCACCTAGTTGGATCCACCTCCTGCAACAGCTTTTCCAGACCCTTCAACGTTTTGGGGTATCCCTGTCCTCACGTGCAGGGCCTCATCCATCAAAGGCAGTGGCTATTGGGCCCCACATAAATGTGGATGGCCAGCCTGGAATTTCCCCCATGGATTTCCCATTCCCCAATCCCATCTTCTAGGCACTCATGGGATTTTCTCCAGCATCCCAGCTAGCTCACCAATTGTCTGCTGGACCCGTTAACCTTAATAGCAAGGGCACAGAAAAAGAGATGCACAGCCAGTGAACAAAACATAGGGTTTATCTGGGGGAAACTTACAAGATGTTCCAGTGGCAGCAGGCTAAACAGGAGAATCACAACCACTTGAAAATAGCATGCAGTTTATATAGCACCTTCACTTATCACCAGCCTCCCAGCAACCTCCACATGACAACCATCATTTCTGAAGTCATTGCTGTCAGGTGTGTCTGCCATAGAGGCTATGCTTAAGTTATTGCTATCAGGTGTGTCTGCCGTAAGGGGTTATTCTCAGGGAATGCTTAAGTTACTGCAGTCACATGTGTGTACCATATACAAATGTGTAACTATTGAGTACATGCTATGCCTCAGCTAGGAACTGAAAATGTAGCAAGAATATGACCTCATTCAGCCCCAGCCCTCAAGGAGCTCTTGTTTTGGGGAAAGAGACAAATAAGTTAATGCACAATTATAGTATACTATGATTAAGCATTGTGGGAAAGAAGGAAGTGGCAAAGGATGCCAGAAGGAAAGCATGAAAATCAGAAAGACACATGGGAAACCTTCCAGGAAGAGCTTCATTGGAACTGAGTATGAAAGAATCTGGAGGAGTTAGCAAGCTGGAAAGGCAATGATGTGGGGGTGTTAGTGGTTAGCATCAGAGATGAGATTCTAGGGAAACAGCAAGGGGAAAGGCGCAGTGTGAGTCCTGCAGGGAGCTCGTCACGAACAGGAGTGTAGTGGAGATGAAGTTTGAGTCTGCAACTCAGAAAAAAGCCACAAGCTAGAGCCAGAGCCTTGCAAGTCCTCAGCCTCAAAAACCTTGCTGAAGCCAGGGAAGGGAAAACTACTGCTTGTGGTGTGTAGTGTGAGACATACAGTTCAAGGATCAAGACCTGCGATGGATCTGACTGTTTCTTAACGTCTTATTCAATTCCAGTTGCCAAACTTTACCACACTAAAGCTTCCCTGCACTTTAACTGATATCTAGACCCTCCCTCACCCAGCTATACCATTTCCTGTCTCTATACCTCACCCAGCTATACCATTTCCTGTCTCTACAATTTCTACTGTTGTCCCCAGTTGTCATTCATATAAAGGTAGAAGAATAAGGACTGTCAACTCTTTAGGTTTTTAAGTGACAGCAGGACTTTGGATACAATTCTGCTGTAGAGAATTCTTTTATAGTAAGAATAATCATTTGTAATAGGTCTGGGTAATACACTGGTCATAGAAAGATGCTGATGTTTTTTATAAAAGAGAGCGTAAACTGTATTGTAAGCTCTACATGTTGCTAATTAAGCATTTTCCACCAAGTCAGAGAGCAGACGGTTTCACAGACTTTACAGTCTTTTGTTTCAGTGCTGCCTTGGTAGGAATTCTGGCAGAAAATAAGCCTGTTGTTTTTCCTTATTCATTGCTTACAGGGCAGACTTGATAGATGGTTCTCACTGAACTTTTTCAACTTAAGATTTCTGACTCCTTTTGGCCAGGGAAGCCCCAGGTTTGACCTTCTGGACTTTGAAAGCATGTGAATTTATTTTTATTGGAATTCTTCTGACTAATCATTCTGCTGCTGCATATTGCAATTATCTGCCCAGGTTATCTTCTGGAAGGAGATGTTGCCTCTTGTTTTTTCTATTAAGGACGGACACTTTCCTGTCCGTGATGGTGAAGAGCTCCCCAGTGCATCTTGTCCCTACTGAAACTTCCTAGCTCCATCATCATAGCAACACTGTGGCTTAGCAAGGAGATGCAGAGGACCTATGATGACATCGAGGGTCAGCTTCATGGCTGTATGACCTATGCATTCACTCAGGGCACTGCACTTAAAAAGGCAAAGAAAGGCCGGGCACCGGGGCTCACGCCTGTAATCCCAGCACTTTGACAGGCTGAGGCAGGCGGTTCATGAGGTCAAGAGATCGAGACCATCCTGGCCAACATGGTGAAACCCCATATCTACCAAAGATACAAAAATTAGCTGAGCATGGTGGCGTGCACCTATAGCCCCAGCTACTTTGGAGGCTGAGGCAGGAGAATCACTTGAACCAGGAGGCAGAGGTTGCAGTAAGCCAACATTGCACCACTGCACTCCAGCCTGGCAACAGAGCGAGATTCCATCTTAAAAAAAAAAAAAAAAAAGAAAGAAAGAAAGGCAAAGACCCCATGCTTGGCTTAATGCTCTGTCATCACCACCTTGAAATCACTGATAATGTTTTCACAAGGGGTCCTAAATTTTCATTTTACCCTAAGCCCCATAATCTCTGTAGCCAGCCCTGTTGACATTATAATCCCTTTTAACAACAGGAATCAACTTCAATGTTCCATAAACACTGGTTTTTCAGCTGCAGCAAAGCCCGTTCACTTCTTCCTGCCATCAGTGCATGGCTATATGTGCCTGGTAAACCAGATTTCAAAAGTGCAGAGGGCACAGGTACACGGAGAGAACATGAACAGACACACACCCACACTCAGCTGAACATTGCCAGGCACCACACTCAGCTTCTTTGTCAAACTTCAGCGCTGTTCAGAATAATAAAGACAGAATCGTCAAGGCACTGTGAGTGTCCCCACAGCTGTGCCCAGCCGGAGGTGCAATCTCAGTCGACCTAAGGGCTGTTCCCCAGAGAGTGGTACTTGAATGATTACAAAATCACAATTCACAGCAATCTCAATCTGCTTTCAGGAAGTGTGAAAAGTGATGCCTGTTCAATTAGACCTTTTATCCATTTAAATGCAGTACTAAAAACCAGGTTGACAGAACAATGCTCTGTTTTTTTGTTCTTTTTAGTCCAAGAACACCTGGCTTGTTAGAAAAGCAACTTGAGAAGAGAAGAAGGCATCTCTCCAATTGTGGAGAGGTTTTATGCTTAATCTCTTTATTCATTTAGATTTTATCCAAAGGAGAAAAGCTGTTTTACTGTATTTCACTTGCAATCACATGATACTCAGTTGCCAAGGTTATGAATATGCCTAAAAAATCTAGCTACAGAAGAAAAGTAGATCTGGGTGCATGTGTGCATGTATATTCGTATATGTACATAAATGCATATATACATAATATACATATATTTTTCAAATAGTGTAGAATAATTTTGAAATACTGACTAAAGTTTTCTTAGTTAAAATATTTAAGCAGCCAGGCATGGTGGCTCACACCTGTAATCCCAGCACGTTGGGAGGCCGAGGCAGGCAGATCACCTAAGGTCAGGAGTTCAAGACCAGCCTGACCAACATGGAGAAACCCCAACTCTACTAAAAAAAAAAAAATTACAAAATTAGCCGGTGTGGGGGTACATGCCTGTAATCTCAGCTACTCAGGAGGCTACGGCAGGAGAATCACTTGAACCCGGGAAGTGGAGGTTGTAGTGAGCCGAGATTGTGCCACTGCACTCCAGCCTAGGCAATAGGAGCGAAACTCTGTCCCCCCAAAATATATATATATATATATATATATTTAAGGTGATAGATATCTCAGATATACTGATTTGATCTTTATATGAATGAATTAAATTATACTATGTACCTTGAAACTATGTACATCTATTACACATCAATAAAAAATTGTTTAAGAAATATATACACACATAGACATAATATGAAAAAGGATTATTTCATTAAGATTTTGATTGTACACCAAAATGATTACATATATAGATGTAATATCAGAGGCAGTGGCATACTAGAGCTTCATTGGCTTTCGAGTGCTGAATGTACATTTCCAACTCCACATTCAGTGATGTTATATTGGTATTTTGAAATCAGCCATAATTTCAATAATATTTACATCATGGCATTGTGGTGATATGATACAAACCAAGGCATTTTTCCCCTGGAAATCCAGGGAAACACACCATTCTATTGAGCTTACTGTAAAATTTCTAAATAAAACTTGAAAATTGTGAAAATTAAAACACTGTAGATCCAACTGATTAAAACAAAATAAAACTGATGAAGAATGATTATAGTAGGAGTTTCAATTCCACATAAAGGAAGAGAGGAAGCTGGAGGAATAGTATTTACCTCCATCAACTCCAACCTGTTTCAGACTGTCTTCCAGGACAGCACATGATAGCCTAAGACACAGCAGTTAAAATACCACATGTTCTCACAAGTGAGATCTAAATGATGAGAACACATGGACATATAGAGGGAAACAACACACACTGGGGCCTTTCAGAGGGTTGAGGGTGGGAGGAGGGAGAGGATCAGGAAAAATAACTAATGTGTACTAGGCTTAATACCCGGATGATGAAATAATTTGTATAGCAAACCCTCATGACACAAGTTTACCTGTGTAACAAACCTGCACTTGTACCCCTGAACTTAAAATAAAAGTTAAAAAAACAAACTTTTCCCCTGAGCAACACTGCACCTGAAAATGCAGTGAGTATGTATTGTCTATCTTGGAGCTGGGCTACCTAATGTCATGAGTACAAATGACAAAAATAAATAATTACATAAAATACATGCCTTCATTTTCTCAAAGTCAATACTATTAAAATAAACATATTTTATAAAGATGGGGACAATTAAACCAATTAGAACTCTATTTAATTATCCCATTTTGCTTAAGTATATTAAAATAACCTAAACATTATATATAACACAGAGGGAAATAATGATTAAAACTGTATAAGAACGTTGTCATTTTCTTTCACATCAAGTCTAATCACATGAAGGGACCTCCTCTCAACAGGGAACGATGAGAAATTAAACAAAGAATTTATTGCTCAACTGTCTATGGCTGCATAAATTTATGGTCAAAGGGAAAATTGTACCAGATGTATTCTGCAGGGGGAAAGGGCCCACTGCATTTCATTAACGCTAGTAAAGGTCTTACAGGAATAATTCCGCCTTTTGTATTTCATCACTTCAGCTTTTAGATATATCACTAACCACCCACCACAGCCCACCAAATACTCAACATTCTATTTTTGATTGACTTATTTCTTTCTGCAATTCCTTAAAGGAAGAGAACTAGAGAGAGGGAAGGAGAAAGTTTATAGGAATCTTCAGGTCATACATGTTGTTTACAAGGAAGGATTGTTTATACTCTTGTTTTATAATACAAATTAAAGAAAGCAAATCTGGGAAAAATCTTTTGGAATAGTGAGAAGACAGGGAAGATGCAATGTCAGCATAGGTTAAGGACACTAATTTATAGTACTAACTGCTAATACTCTAGGGCTACCTACTAATACTCTAGGGTTATTAATACTTTAGGGCTGTGTGCCCAGCAGTTTTCTGAGTGTGTTACATATATCATCAGCCCATTGAACCTTCACAACAACCCTATCACATGATTATTTCTTATGGACCCCATTTTACAAATGAGGAAACTGAGGCACAGAGATGGTAAGTAACTAAAATATCATGCTAAATTATAAAACCAGAAAGTGTAGTTCTAAACTAGACTCTAAGCATCTGTGCTCATACCTCTATAGTCTGCCACCTAAAGCATGAAATACCTGCCTTGAGAAAGCCGGAAAGATGAAAATATAAAGCCACCAAACAAATCATTTGGGGTTGGATTTAATGACTCGTCTTGTACAGAAAGTTAATCTTGTATAAAGTACCATGCAAGTATAACGCATTTCTGGGTTGTGTTTTTTTGTTTGTTTGTTTGTTTTTGAGAAATTGTTCTACCTTCCCAGACTTAACTCTCGTTTGTCTCCTTAACAAGATAATCTCTTTCCCAGCTCCTGATACAGCTAGCATCTAGAATACAGTGTTGCTTGTGAATGAATTTTTCAATGAATGAATCCATCAACCAATTAATCAGTTACCCAATGAGTGAGATAATAGCTAAGGCAGTAAACTCGTCTGGAGTTGAACAGTGCTTGATGTGGTTTACTGTTTGAATAATCCTTGATCGTCTCAGAGTATCGGGATAAGCTTTGAAGGTTTGTAGATTGGAGCTGTAGACCTAGTATAAATAAAATGGAGAAATAATATTGAGAAAGATAAAGGCATTAGTCTTTAATGGTGTACAGAGGATATACCAAACTCAAGACTGTTCACAGGATTTAACTCATTAATTCTCATGACAATACATTTGATAGATGATAAAATGGAGGCTCGACAAATAAAATTATTTGCCAAAAGTGATGCCAGCATATAGTGGAAAACAGGATGTGAGGCTAATCGTTTTAATCCCAAAGCTCTTTTCACTATCATCCAGTATTTCAGGGTTAAGTGCAGGAATGGCACAGGAGACAGAGAGGAGGAGAGAGAAAGAATAAAGTAAATATAAGATGAAATTTAGCCAAGAGAGAAGCTTTATCTGTGAATCTCTGTTTCTGCTCTAGTTTGACCTAGAAATATCCAGGCAATTATTTTAATCTCCCAATTTCCTCAGCCGGGATTAAAATAAGCATGACCCAGTTGTCACAGTCCTCCTGACAAGAAAGTCAGTGCTGACATGCAATTAACTCAGGGCTTCACTGTGTGTTGGCTGGAGTTCCTGCAGGGAGCTAGCCTCCATGGAAGTTCTTTTTCACCTTCTGAGCTGGAGGTAATTGCCCCTGTATGGGCAATTCTAAACCTCGGTGCCTTCAGGCAGAAATCTGGCCATTCATTTGCAGAGCCTTGGTACTATCCTGGCAGCTACAGATGCCCCCTGAGCAGTTACAGCTGTCTGGTGGGACACCTGTTCTCCCTAATTGAAGGTGATGGGCAAGGGGCTGGTGAAGAAATACTGGCAGCAGCTCCTCTAATGTCTTGTGATTGGACAAAAACTCACAAGGAGCCACATATAAAGGAAAGTCTGCCCACAGTAGCAGTTTTTCAGAGAAGAACCAGACTGAGATGCAGTAAGTTACAAACACCCAATAGAATCTGATGATGGGCAGTAGAGAAACTCCTTTAGAAAAGAATTCCTAAGGAGAAACTATAAGGAAGTGAATAGTGCGATGCCCTCTCCATATTGGCAACACTATACATTTAAAAATCTCCAGCATTCACAATGGCTTTCTTCCTCTCCCCTCCTCCCACGCTTTAGTAATTGGTTTAATGGACAGTAAAAGCATGATGAGGAAGGTGGTGTACCCAATTTATTACTGCAGCTCATTTCATAGATAGCAAGCCTATACCTTACATGCTGCATTGAATATATAGGTTACATTTAAAGATCAATATCACTTGACTGCAATTCGATAAGTGCTTATAATTTAATTTCTAGTTATGACATTTACTTAATCAAAACTTTGGCAATGAGAGTCCATTCAAGTACAATATGCAATAAGAGGTTCTGGAAAAGAGTCAGAGCGAATCACAGGGTGAATACTCAGAAACTTAAATGCATGATTTACATTCACTATAACTTAAGTGAAAACTCTTATTTCTTATGTTTTTTAATTAACATTCACAAACATTAACTAAGCCAACACTTGTGGAAAACATAATAATTACTAACATTTTATATGTAGGGAATCTGGTAGAAGATAGGAACAATCCAGAAATGGTACCATTAATGTAAATAATGAGATTTAATTGTAAATGCCTTATTAACTAATTATATACAAATGATGTCTTCATATTGCATTATGATCTGATACTTTTAATCACTTCAAATATATTTTTAAGTGTGGTTTTTAATTAAAAAGTAAATCACACTCAGAAAAATTTAAAAGCAGCTTGGAAACTGTTCTTAATCTATCTAAAAATTACTCTAAGTATCTAAATTAATACCCTCAAGTAGAACTACTTTGTTATAAATGATCAAAAATTATTTTTGTCCTGCCCTCTGGAGTTCCTGAATATGGCATAGTTTTCCTCATTTCATATTTTAAAGTCATTGTGTCCTCTCAGTAAAGAGTTGCAAAATCACACATGAAATAATTTATATTTGTCCTTCTATTTGAAACTTTGGGCCTTTAGAAGACTGGTTAAACTAAGAAGAAAGTAAACAACTTACTTTTAAATCAGTAATGAAAGATGAGAGACCAACACAGAATGTACAATATTTCAATTCAAACTTTTAAATGAGAGTGCCAAAGAAATGTACTCCTCACCTAAAAGACAGAAAAAGAGCATGGGCTTCCCATGCCAAGTAGAGAGGATTCCGGGGGCTTTTCTGGTGCTCCTTCCATTAGCTCTGTCTTCTCTTTTCTTCCTTTTTCTCCAACATCTCAGGCATCAGCAACTTGCAGAAGAGGATTTCCCTCACTCAAATGAAATGTAGGGGAGTTCATCTGAGCACCCAAGCACTTCATAAATTAGTTTTTGTGAATCCTTTTCCTTAGATTCAGGAAGGGGGCATGTGCCCCTTAGCCCCCCATACACACAAACACGCACACACACACATGCACACACACACAGAGAGAGAGGGAGAGAGCAAGGCAGGTAAGGAGAAAACTTCCTTGTGTGAATACAACCCCCAAGAGGATATCTCCTTCTCTCTTCCAGGCCCCTTATCATACCCAGTTGGGAGAGGGCAAGCCTGAAGAGAGGCAGATGGCAACTGTAGATGATGGTCCCATGAACAGAATGTTAGGCATTTTTGCTCTTAGCTTTAGGCCTTAACTGATTTCTGCATTTCTGAGCCAACTAAAAACATCCTACTCTACACTTAACACCAAACTCTTACATTGAAAACAGCCTAAATGCTCATCTATGAGGAAACAGAAAAAAACAAAATTGACATACATTTTTATTATTGTACTTTAGGTTATGGGGTACATGTGCAGATCATGCAGGGCTGTTGCAAAGGTACACACATGGCAATGTGGTTTGTTGCCTCCCTCCTCCCATGACCTATATCTGGAATTTCTCCCCATGTTATCCCTCCCCAACCTCTCCATCCCTCTGCTGTGCCTCCCCTGCCACACCCAACAGACCCCAGTGTGTGATGCTCCCCTCCTTGTGTCCATGTGTTCTCATTGTTCAATACCCACCTATGAGTGAGAACATGTGGTATTTGATTTTCTGTTCTTGTGTCAGTTTGCTGAGAATGATGGTTTCCAGATTCATCCATGTCCCTACAAAGGACACAAACTCATTGTTTTTTATGGCTGCATAGTATTTCATGGTGTATATATGCCACATTTTCCTCGTCCAGTCTATCATCAATAGGCATTTGGGTTGGTTCCAGGTCTTTGCTATTGTAAACAATGACACAGTGAACATATGTGTGCATGTGTCTTTATAACAGAACAATTTATAATACTTTGGATATATACCCAGTAATGGGATTGCTGGGTCAAACGGAATTTCTATTTCTAGATCCCTGAATAATCGCCACACTGTCTTCCACAATGGTTGAACTAATTTACACTCCTGTCAACAGTGCAAAAGTGGTTCTATTTCTCCACATCCTCTCCAGCATCTGTCCTCTCCAGATTTTTTAATGATCACCATTCTAACTGGCGTGAGATGGTATCTCAATGTAGTTTTGATTTTCATTTCTCTAATGACCAGTGATGATGAACATTTTTTCATATGTTTGTTGGCCTCATAAATGTCTTCTTTTGAAAAGTGTCTGTTCATATCCTTTGCCCACTTTTGGATGGATTTTTTTTTTTTTTCCTTGTAAATCTGTTTTAGTTCTTTGTAGATTCTGGATATTAGCCCTTTGTCAGATGGGTAGATTGCAAAAATTTTTTCCTATTCTGTTGGTTGCTGGTTCACTCTAATGATTGTTTCTTTCACTGGGCAGAAATTCTGGGGTTTAATTAGATCCCATTTGTCTATTTTGGCTTTTGTTGCCAATGCTTTTGACGTTTTAGTCATGAAGTCCTTGCCTGTGCCTATGTTTGGTTTTGCCTAGGTTTTCTTCTAGGGTCTTTATGGTGTTAGGTCTTATGTTTAAGTCTGTAATCCACCTGGAGTTAATTTTAGCGTAAGGTGTCAGGAAGGGGTCCAGTTTCTGCTTTCTGCATGTGGCTAGCCCGTTTTCCCAACACCATTTATTAAACAGGGAATCCATTCCCCATTGCTTGTTTTTGTCCTGTTTGTCAAAGATCAGATGGTTGTAGATGTGTGGCATTGCCTCCAAGGCCTCTGTTTTGTTCCGTTGGTCTATATCTCTGTTTTGGTACCAGTACCATGCTGTTTTGATTATTGTAGCCTTGTAGTATTGTTTGAAGTCAGGCACTGTGATGCCTCCAGCTTTGTTCTTTTTGCTTAGGATTGTCTTGGCTATGTGGGTGCTTTTTTAGGTTCATACAAAGTTTAAGGTGGTTTTTTCCAGTTCTGTGAAGAAGGTCATTGGTAGCATGATGGGGATAGCACTGAATCTATAAATTACTCTGGGCACTATGGGCATTTTCACAATATTGATTATTCCTAACCATGAGCATGGAATGTTTCTCCATCTGTTTGTGTCCTCTCTTATTTCCTTGAGTAGTGGTTTGTAGTTCTCCTTTAAGAGGTCCTTTACATCCTTTGTCAGTTGAATTCTTAGGTATTTTATTCTCTTTGTAGCAATTGTGAATGGCAGTTCATTCTTGATTTCGTTCTCTTTAAGTCTGTTATTGGTGTATAGGAATGCTTGTGATTTTTGCACATTGATTTTGTATCCTGAGACTTTGCTGAAGTTGCTTATCCATTTCAGGAGATTTTGGGCAGAGACAATGGGGTCTTCTAAATATACAATCATGTCATCTGCAAACAGAGACAATTTGACTTTCTCCTTTCCTAAGTAAATACCCTTTATTTTTTTTTTTTTCTTGCCCAATTGCTCTGGCTAGAACCTAATTGCTCTGGCTTGAATAGGAGTGGTGAGAGAGGGTATCCTTGTCTAGTGCCAGATTTCAAAGGGAATGCTTCCAGTTTTTGCCCATTCAGTATGATATTGGCTGTAGGCTTGTCGTAAATAGCTTTTATTATTTTGAGGTATGTTCCTTTGATACCTAGTTTATTGAGAGTTTTTAGCATGTAGGGCTGTTGAATTTCATCAAAGGCCTTCTCTGCATCTGTTGAGATAATCATGTGGTTTTTGTCTTTGGTTCTGTTTATGTGGTGAATTACGTTTATAGACTTGCATATGTTGAACCAGCCTTGCATCCCCGGGATGAAGCCTACTTGATTGTGAGGGATAAGCTTTTTGATGTGCTGTTGGAATCAGTTTGCCAGTATTTTATTGAAGATGTTTGCATCAATGTTGATCATGGATATTGGCCTGAAGTTTTCTTTTCTTCTTGAGTCTCTGCTGGGTTTTGGTATCAGGATGATGTTGGTCTCATAAAATGATTTGGGAAGGATTCCCTCTTTTTGGATTGTTTGGAATAGTTTCAGAAGGAATGGTACCAGCTCCTCTTTGTACAATTGGTAGAATTCGGCTGTGAATCCATCCGGACCTGGAGTTTTTTTGGTTGGTAGGCTATTAATTGCTGTCTCAACTTAGCTCCTGTTATTGGTCTGTTCAAGGTTTCAACTTCTTCATGGTTTAGGCTTGGGAGGGTGCAAGTGTCCAGGAATTTATCCATTTCTTCCAGGTTTACTGGTTTATATGCATAGAGTTGTCTGTAGTAATCTCTGAAGATGGTTTGTGTTTCTATGGAATCAGTGGTGATGCCTCCTTTATCATTTTTTATTGCATTTATTGATTCTTCTCTCTTTTCTTTTTTATTAATCTGTCTAGTGATCTATTTTGTTGACCTTTTCAAAAAACCAGCTCCTGGATTTATTGATTTTTTGAAGGGTTTTTCGTGTCCCTACCTCCTTCAGTTCTGCTTTGATCTTAGTTACTTCTTGTCTTCTGTTAGCTTTTGAGTGTTTTTGATCTTGCTCCTCTAGCTCTTTCAATTTTGACGATGGGGTGTCGATTTTAGATCTTTCCTTGCTTCTCATGTGGGCTTTTATTGCTATAAGTTTTCCTCTAGATACTGCTTTAAACGTGTCCCAGAGATTCTGGTACATTGTGTCTTTGTTCTCGTTGGTTTCAAAGAACATCTTTATTTCTGCCTTCATTTCATTGTTTATCCAGTCTACACTCAGGAGCCAGTTGTTCAGTTTCCATGAAGTTGTGTGGTTCTGAGTTAGTTTCTTAATCCTAAGTTCTAAGTTGATTGCCCTGTGGTCTGAAAGACTGTTTGTTATGATTTCCGTTCTTTTGCATTTGCTGAAGAGTGATTTACTTCCAATTATGTGGTCAGTTTTGGAGTAGGTGCAATGTGGTGCTGAGAAGAATGTATGTTCTATGGATTTGGGGTGGAGAGTTCTGTAAATGTCTATTAAGTCTGCTTGGTCAAGATCTGAGTTCAAGTCCTGGATATCCTTGTTAATTTTCTGTGTCATTGATCTGTTTAATATTGACAGTGGACTGTTAAAGTCTACCACTGTTATTGTGTGGGAGTCTAAGTCTCTTTGTATGTCATTAAGAACTTGCTTTATGTATCTTGGTGCTCCTGTATTGGGTGTGTACATATTTAGGATCATTAGCTCTTATTATTGCATTGATCCTTCTACCATTACATAATGCCCTTCTTTGTCTCTTTTGATCTTTGCTAGTTTAAAGTCCATTTTAAACTAGTAATCAGGATTACAACTCCTGCTTTTTTTTGCTCTACATTTGCTAGATAAATCTTCCTCCATCCCTTTATTTTCAGCCTATGTGTGTCCTTGCACGTGAGATGGGTTTCCTGAATACAGCATACCAATGGGTCTTGACTTTTATCCAATTTGCTAATCTGTGTCTTTTGACTGGGGCATTTAGCCCATTTAAATTTAGGGTTAATATCGTTATGTGTGAATTTGATTCTGCTATTTTGATGCTAGCTAGATGATTTGCCCATTAGTTTACACATTTTCTTCATTGTGTAGATGGTCTTTACCATTTGGTACATTTTTGGAGTGGCTGATACTGGTGGTTCCTTTTCTTGTCTAGTGCTTCTTTCAGGGGCTCTTGTAAGGCAGGCCTGGTGGTGAGGAAATCTCTCAGCAATTGCTTGTCCATGATGGATTTTATTTCTTCTTCACTTATGAAGTTTAGTTTGGCTGGATACAAAATTCTAGGTTGAAAGTTCTTTTCTTTAAGGATGTTGAATATTGGTCCCCACTCTCTTCTGGCTTGTAGGGTTTCTGCCAAGAGATCCACTGTGAGTCTGACGGGCTTCCCTTTGTGGGTAACCTGACCTTTTTCTCTGGCTTCCCTTAGCATTTTTTCCCTCATTTCAACACTAGTGAATCTGACAATTATGTGCCTTGGGGTTGCTCTTCTAGAGGAATATCTTCGTGGTGTTTTCTGTATTTCCTGTACTTGAATAGTGGCTTGCCTTGATAGGTTAGGGGAGTTCTCCTAGATAATATCCTGAAGAGTGTTTTCCAGCTTGGATTCATTCTGTTTGTTACATTCAGGAACACCTATCAAATGTAGATTAGGTCTTTTCACATATTTCCATATTTCCTGGAGGCTTTGTTCATTTCTTTTCATTCTATTTTCTCTAATCTTGCCTTCTTATTTTATTTTATTGAGTTGATCTTCAATCTCTGATATCCTTTCTTCTGCTTGGTCAATTCAGCTATTGAAGCTTCTGTATGCTTCGTGAAGTTCTCGTGTTGTGTTTATCAGCTCCATCAAGTCATTTATATTCTTCTCTAAGCTGTTTATTCTAATTAGTATTTCATCTAACCTTTTCTCAAGGTTCTTAGTTTCTTTGCATTGGGTTAGCACGTGTTCTTTTAGCTCTGAGAAGTTTGTTATTATCCACCTTCTGAGGCCTGTTTCTGTCAATTCATCGACTCATTCTCCATTCAGCTTTGTTCCCTAGCTGGTAAGGAGTTGTGATCACTTGGAGGAGAAGGAGAGGCGTTCTGGTTTTTGGTGTTTTCATCCTTTTTCACTGGTTTCTTCCCATCTTTGTGGTTTTATCTACCTGTGGTCTTTGTAGTTGGTGACTTTCAGATGGGGTCTCTGAGTGGATGTCTTTTTTGTTGATGTTGAAGCTATTTCTTTCTGTTTCTTAGTTTTTCTTCTAACAGTCAGGCCCCTCTGCTGTAGGACTGCTGAAGGTCCACTCCAGACCCTGCTTGCCTGGGTATCACCTGCGGTGGCTGCAGAACAGTAAAGGTTGCTGCCAGTTTCTTCTTCTGTTATCTTCATCCCAGAAGGGTACCTGAAGATGTCAGCCTGAGCTCTCCTTTATGAGGTGTCTCTTTGTGTATACGGGGGTTGGGGAGCTGCTTGAGGAGACAGTCTGTCCCTTACAGGAGCTCAAGTGCTGTGCTGGGAGAGCCACTGTTCCATGCAGAGCTGCTGGGCAGGTAATGCTTAAGTCTGCTGCAGCAGAACTCATAACCACCTCTTTTCCCAGGTCCTCTGTCCTAGGAAGGTCAGCTTTATTTATAAGTTCCTGATGTGCTGCTGCCTTTTTTCATAGATGCCCTGTCCTGCCCGGAGATAGTCTAGTCACAGTCTGCCAGCAGAGGCATTGCTGAGCTGCCACGGGCTCTGGCCAGCTACAGTGTGAACTTCCTTGAGGCAGTTAGAACTGCCTCAGTAGTGATGGATGCCCTTCCCCTCACCAAGCTGAACCATCCCGGGTCAAGTTGTACTTGCTGCAAAACTCTCAACCCAGAGCATTTCAGACTGCTTGTTTTGTGGGGTGGTACCCGCTGAGCCAGATCACCTGGCTTCCTATCTCAGCCCCCTCCCTTTCAGTTGAATGGGTGTCTCTCTCTCCCAGGCATTCCAGGTGCCAGTTGAAACAGCCGCCCAAATTTGTGTGAGTTTCTGTGCACCAACCCACGGCACTGGCTGAAGCAGCCATGCTGGAAACTCGTGGTGCTTTTTAGCCCAGGAATCTCCTGGGCTGTGGGCAGGGAAAACTCATTTGGAAATGTGATGAACACTCACTCTCTGCATTGTTCTTTCTGGGAACCACACTACAGAGCTGTTCCTATTTGACCATCTTGGATCTTCTGTTCAAAATTGACATATTTAAATTATAATATTTTTACTAAGAGTAATTAGGTAGATCTATGCGTATCAACATCAAAAGATCTCAAAAACATTATGATAAATATGAAATGAGGCATAATGAGATGTATGGTGCTCTCTAGCCTCAGCTTCCTCATCATTAAATGAATTGATTATCTCCAGAAATCTTGGTTGAGTGCCTACCATGTCCCAGAACTTGTTTCAGGCAATAAAGATACAGTAATAAAAAATGAAAGAAAAAGAAAGGTCTTCCTTCATAGACTTACATTCATTGGTATAAAACAGGGATACTGACAATAAACACATAATAAATTTATGGCAAATCAGATCTATTGTTTTTAAAAAGCTATGAAGAAAAATAAAACAGAGAATAAAAAATGTAGCATTAGAGGAAGAGGACTAAAAGTTTTGCAGATAAGATTTTGCTAGAGAGGTGATACCCTAGCAAAGACATCAAAGAGTAGAGGACAGAGAAATAAACCTTTGTTGTGACAGATGCACAGATTAAGATTTGAGATTGTTAGTGAAGCTTTCTCAAACCTATTCTAATTAACAGACATCCTTGCCTATTTCCTCCTTATTATTATTTTTTTTTTTTCCTTTGAGATGGAGTCTTGCTCGGTTGTCCAGGCTGGAGTGCAGTGGCACAATCTCAGCTCACTGCAAACTCCACCTTCTGGTTTCAAGCGATTCTCCTGCCTTAGCCTCCCAAATAGCTGGGATTACAGGCATATGCTACTACACCCCAGTCAGTTTTGTATTTTTAGTAGAGACAGGGTTTCACCATGTTGGCCAGACAGGTTTCAAACTCTTGGCCTCAGGTGATCCACCAACCTCAACCTCCCAAAGTGCTGGGATTACACGTGTGAGCCACCACACCCAGCCTACAAAAGGGTAGCTTTTTTTTTCTTTTTTTTAAGGTGGAGTCTTGCTCTGTCATCCAGGCTGGAGTGCAGTGGCAAGATTTCAGCTCACTGCAACCTCCACCTCCTGGTTCAAGCGATTCTCCTGCATCATCCTCCTGAGTAGCTGGGACTATAGGTGTGTGCCACCACACCCAGCTAATTTTTGTGTTTTTAGTAGACACGGGGTTTTGCCATGTTGGCCAAGCTGGTCTTAAACTCCTGACCTCAGGTGATCCTCCCACCTTGGCCTCCCAAAGTACTGTGATTACAGGAGAGAGCCACCACACCCGGCAGCTATTTTCTAGCGTAGATATAAAGCGTTCTTTATTTTTTTAATATTTTCAGGCATTTTGGTGGAAATCCACTTTCTAGGGCTGAGAGGCAGATAATTAAACTTGGAACTAAATTTATTTTGATTCAATGTGTACTTTTTAAGGGATTTGGTAGAAAAAATTTATTGTTATTGAGTTACTCAGAAATAATTATGCCTAATATACCTAATGCTTAAGCAGGAGTCACTATTAAGAACTCTGATATTGAAAATTTTTAGGAGGCTGAATAAAAGCATCTGGCCTGTTTCTGAAGAACAATTTCAATATATGTCAAAATCTCCATACCTTGCATCTCAAATTTATTGTTTAATCTAATGTTAGCTACAAAGCTAACCATAAAGTTAATGGCAGAAGAGATTCTGTGACAAATGGAAGAATATCAAAGTTAATGTCTAGAAATAGCTGGATATAAAACCCAACTTCTTAACAGACCTGTGATATTAAGCAAGATAGCTGACTTCTCTGGGACTCAGTTTCCATGTTTGTAAATGGAAATACATTCCTTCCTCTCAGGAATTGAAAGAAAGAATATATAAATGTTTGCTCTAAATCTTTCCCTGTGCTAGATTCTAAGCTCTATAGAGGCAAAGAACATGCCTGTTGTATCAATCCCAGTGCCCTAGGGCCTTTCAGAGGCTATCCTGGCACATAAAAAGCACTCATTAAATTTTTATGGACCAAATTAATGAATATATGATAATATCTGAAATAGTGCCCGGCACAGAAAAGATCTTCGCTTAATAAATACTAGTTTTATCCTTCTTTTCTTTCTTCCACATTCTAGACACCTTTCTCTGCCTAAACTATTCAACCTAGTCCTATTCTGGTAATCACGAATCGCAACAGTTGTTTTTTTGTTGTTTGGAAGTTGACTAATCAGGAGTGTAACAGAAATCTTCAAGCCACAAACATGAGCCATGCACTGAAAATTGACTTTCACCAGAGGGTGACCCCTAGGTAGACCCTGGGTCTCTTTGCCAGCTCTGCATCCTAATGTACAGGTTGTACCTCTTTACAAGTGTTTTGTGATGTGAAAAGAATGCATTGATCAGCTTACCTCAATGAGGGCCTCAATCCAGGTACCCTGCTCCTGAGAGATCTGCACTCTGCCTAAACCAGGTGTTCCACTCAAGGTGTTCAGAGCCCAGGAGGAGTCATCAGCAGGCTATCACAGCCTCCTGGCCAGCAGCCAAGATAAAGTGGCTAGAGGCACAAACTGGGGCCATCTGCTACCTCTCTATGCTTTGCATGGTATCTCAGAGGTAGGAGGTGGGGAGTGCAGTACTAACAGTCCAGAGATCTAAGAGGTTTCTTAAAGAAAACAGATTAAGAAAAGACTGCAGGTATAAATGCTATGAAGAGAAGCCACATAGTGTGATGTTTAAGTGGATGCTGAAGTCAGACATGACTCAAACTGCAGCCTCACTAACTTTACATCACCTTGGCAGTTGCCTAATCTGTCTGTGCTTGTTCCTTCTACATGATTTGATACCAATAGCCAACATCTACAGAGCACATCCTATGGGCTGGATACTGTTAATGCATGCCTGTATTAAATCCTCACAATAACCCAATGAGGTAGGTGCCAGAATTATCCTCACTTTGCAAATAAGAAAACAAACGTATGGAGCAGTTACATTACCTGCCAAATTCCCACAATAAATTCCATTACCTGCCTGGGTTCGGTGCTCAACCAGCCAGCATTCATGTTCACTACACCATTGTGAGGACTGAATTCAATGATATGCAGAATCGTTTCTGGAATGTCATCATGCTTTAGAAGGACCATGACCAGAACTGTCTGGCCAGAAATAGAGGATCATGAAGTTCTATAGGCAGTCAGGTTGGTTAATAATAATTGAAGTTTTGAATCTTGTACCACAAGATTCCTTCCCAAAGATTGGGAAGGAATGGAGGTTGGAGCAGATGAGAGGAAATCAATTAAGAGCACTTTGGGAGGCTGAGATGGGCGGATCACGAGGTCAAGAGATCGAGACCATCCTGGCAAACATGGTGCAACCTCGTCTCTACTAAAAACACAAAAATTAGCTGGGCGTGGTGGCGCGCGCCTGTAGTCCCAGCTACTCAGGAGGCTGAGGCAGGAGAATTGCTTGAACCTGGGAGGTAGAGGTTGCAGTGAGCCGACATTGTGCCACTGCACTCCAGCCTGGCGCCTGGCAACAGAGCGAGACTCTGACTCAAAAAAAAAAAAAAAAAAAAAAAAGAGAAGGTTGACTATTTGGAGAGGCAACCAACAGAGAAGGGGACTTGAAAATGGTTCCATGAATCACAGTAGGTAAGGATAGTACCATGCCTTTAAAATCTGGTGGGCTCAGAGGGCCAAGAATGAAAGTGAGCTTTCAGAAGAGGTGAACGCATTCAATTTCAGTCATCTTAGATTTAAAAAGAAAGCAAGATGTGGCAACCAGACAGGAGATGACAAGACAGGCTTCTTATGAATACATGAGAATAGACATCACAAATAAAATGGTGTCATTAAAAAGAAATGTAACTTACCTTGAGTAAACCTCTGTTTTTATGTTTTTCTCTCAACAATCACAATTTATTAGGCTCCAACTCATTATTATTACATTTTAATGCCTTCTTTATATAGCAAAGCAGGAGAGCTTTGTGAACAATTAAGAAATTTTCACATGTGCTTTTTTTCTGAATAAATTGTTTTGTGAAATGGTTTATTTTGGCAAATTCTTGGAGCTTGAGACTTTATCTTGAAAAGAGAAAAGAGAGGTCTTTCACTTAAAGTGGCTTCTCAATCATTATAACTGAAAGAGACAACAGGAAGGAAAAAAGCTTTCACAACATTTTATCTGAACATTCTGTTGAACTGTTCAAATTATAAAAACTTATACCCAAGTTCTTTATACCAAAAATTTTATACCAAGTTTAAAATTTAAAAAGTTAAATTTTAAAAGTGCACAAAATAAAATTTCTGTTCTTCTCAGAAATGACGTGATATTATCACGGCAGGAAAAGAGATTGGGAAGGTTTAGAACATTCTTTAAGCTTTTCAATTGATGTCAAATTGAATGGGATACCTGCCTATGTCAGGAGGCTCATTTGCTTCACCCTGTGTCTGCCAAAGTCCAATATGCTGAAATTCTCACTCAGTTGTTCCACTCCACGGGATGCTTTATGCCACCAGGCATTAACTATTGAACTGCCAGTCTCAACTACCACTATAAATAGTGAGAAGAGTTACTTGAGAAATGGCTGCCTTGACAGGAAGTGGTGCCTGGAATAGCATGATGTAAAATGAGTATTTGCCAAGCATAGAAGCAGATGGTAACAAAGGTGAGAAGTCACCCAAAGTATCTTCTTCCTGGAGAATCCTCACCATGCCACATCAGAAAGGGGTAATATCTGTGGTATTGTTGACACCCATATTGTTCAGCCTCTACCTGATTGTGTAGTCCTGGACAAGTTACTTAAACCATCTATGTTCTCAGTTTCTTCATATGTAAAATGAAGATATAATGACTAGTTCACAGTATTGTTATTGAAAAATTATATGAATAAAACACCTTACAATAGTGCTTAGGCTTTCTATACATGTTAGTATCTGTTTCTCATTTCTGAGTCACGAGCTCATTTTCTAACTATGGCCCAAGTACTACCAGAATCCACTTCTCTCTGTATTTATGCCCCTGTTGGAGGGGTCATAGGGTCATGTATAAATGTATAAATGGTGAACAATATTTGGCTGGAGAAATATCAGTTTTTTTGACACCTGCTGTACCTTACACTATGGACATTAAGAAATGTCTCTCTGGACTAGTGTACACATGGATTTTGCAACTAAATCCTCCCAAGACAACATGAGGATCAGGCAGAAGGCTGCAGAAAGAGGCATAGAGACGTAGAAGGCTGCAGAAGAGACCATAGACGTAATATATTTAAGAGAGAGAATGCACTCTTTATGCATTGCCCTAGGGGATTTGCTCCCATATTTTTCTACTCTCTCTTGGCATTTTGTTTTCTTTGGTGTCTGTTCACAAGGACATTTACTAGAGCAGGTTGATCCATCTGTGGGTCAACAGGAAAATACACAGATTATATAGATCCTACATATCAACCCGAGGAAAGGTAAAGAAAGAGGAGTATCACTTGGGGACACTGTATTGGAGAAATTCAAGATGGTAGGCTAAATATCTAATCCTAGAGCTGCTATAATTCCAAATTCATAATACTTATCTAGGTAATACAAAATACTGCCTCAGTCCCCTTTGAGGAATTCCTAAATTTCTATCCTTCAGACCCATCACATAAGTCCATTTGACTATGTGTTGTCCCCAAGTTAGTTATGGAATCCCAATTAGTAAGCCATCCTAGAAAACTGTACATATCACAAATAATTTTAGAGTAACACCATCTAGAGATGTACCAATCATTTGCCAATTTGTCCAAAAAAAACAGATTAAAATATGTGTTGTAGAAGCAATACATATATCAGCAAAAAGAAGTGATCATATCAGACATTCTCATATTACAATCATTCAAATGACTTTTTCCCCTTGGTTCTAGGTCAAAGAAGCTCCCTTCGTTTTATACATAAAGATACTAATGTAACACATTTCTAGTGATAAATAATGATAAAATGCCTTAGCATTAGACCATTATGCTCCAGATAAACCAAAGAAAGCACATAAATCTGTTTGGTCCCATTCATTCCTTAAACCACTTTAGAGAGCACTGTATCAGTGACAAGCACCATTCTAAGTGCTGACAATATAGGGATAAATGACAATCTTCCTGTCTCCAAGGAGATTACAGTCTGTTGGGGAGATTTGCCTACCATTACATGTATACAAAATAGCCTGTCAGGTGCTTTAGTAACAGTAGAGGTGCCAGGTGCCATGACAGCACAGAAACATCAGTAATTGAACTGGATCTTTAGTAATAATGGAGAGTGGAGGCACATTCCAAGTAGAATATCTACAAAAAAAATGCAAAAGATTGGTGAGTTGAGGAATAATGGTGTTTTAGCCTAGGACCCCCAGAAAGCAGAACCTGAAGTGAGAATTAAGGCACCAACACTTAATTTGCAAGGTAAACGCCCAGGACCACAAAAGTAACAGAAAACGGAGTGGGGCAGGGTAGGGGTGGAAGATATGATACAGAGTGATGCAGCGCATTACAATAGCTATAGCTTCACAAGCAGAGAGGCAGAGCATGCCACTCAACAAGCATGTTTGCTCAGTACAGCTCTGGAAGTGCCACACGTGGGAGTAGTCCACAAGCAAGAGGAAGAAAGAAAATGTCGACTTTGCCATCGATCAAGGTTCTCCCAGTGGTGAATCACTGGCCCCTTGACAGCTGCTCAGGAATGCAGATTATACGCTAGGGAGTGATGTTCACCCAAGTCTGAAAATGAAGGAACGACCTGAGGCAGGTGGTGTGACGACAAAGATGCAAGCAGTGGCAGACTCTGAGAAGCCACTCAAGGTTTTTGTGACTAGAAAATAGAAAGCATGGAAGGAAGACAGGGCAGAAAAAGCAGAGATTAACTTGTGAAGGCCTTTGCATACACATTTGAAGGGGCTGGATTTTATTTAGTGGGTGAAGAATATTTTTAGAAAAGGGAAGTCAGCCAGACATTGTTCATGGTTAATTGATTTTCTAGGTAAAAGTGGATCTGCATTTTCTACTGATTGCTTCAATATTTAGCCAAGGTTAAAGAAATTCATTTTGGGATTCTCCAAATGTAGATATAAATACAATCAACTGAAATGCAACAATTATACAGGGAGCAGACAAGCTGTCAATGAACAAGCAGTGGTAGATGCTCTTGTATGTTTTGTTTAACTGAAAACAGAAATTAAATTATTATTTACTCAAACAACAGATGGATACCAGGTCCACATGGTATCTTGAGATGGTCTTGAATTACGTGAGTTGGCTGATATCACTGTTGAAACTCTCTAGGAAAGAGCCTCCTTTTCGCACCTGGCTTACAAACCAACCACCCTGGAGGATGCAACCATATTTAGTGCTCTTTGAAACACAACCAAGAATAACATCCGGCATTTTGTGAAAGGATGTTTTTTTTTCACTGTACAGTAATCACTGTTGTCTAACAACCACCAACATTTCTAGATAGCTTTTCATAATCCATAATCTCATTTAACCACCATAGCAAGTATATGAGAAAGGAATTATCGCCCTCTCGTACAGATGTCAAAATTCAAACAGATTCAAAAAGATTAGTGTGCCCAATTCCTACAGCTAATTAGTGGTGCTGCTGAAATTTTGGACATTAATACATTTGTCTCCAAAGTGCACATTTTTTCTGGACTACCTTTTGCTGCCTCACTTTGTGTTATGAAAAGACAAAGCCTGGCTTTTGTTGTTGTTTGTTTGTTTATGGTAAGAGTACAAAGCCATAGAATTTGAAAGTCTATTAAAACACTCACACCCATAATTTACCTATGGCAAATTTCAGAGAATCTTTCTCGGTCAGATTTATCTTCTCACATGGCACAAAATCTTGAGGAAAAGAGTTCCACATATCTGATGTGAAGTTGTTTTCCCCATTAAGGGTATTTAGTTCATACCCTTAAAGTTTACAGAGTTCCCATGATTTTAATATTCTGCAATTCACCTTAATGATTTCAAAGAGGTTTTTTTATATCATACATCATCCTTCAGTCAATAGACCTGAATTTAAGTCTGAGCTCCTTCATTATGTAGGTTTGAACAAATGATTTAAATTACCTGAACTGCCTCTTCCTTGGATGTAAAATGGGGGTAATAGTAGCTTTCTTATGGGATTTCACGTCTGCTAGATGAGAGATTTATGCAAAGCACAAAATAGGCCATTGTTTGCCTGAGAGTGACAAGAGCATCAATGATCAGCTCCCCTAGCGGTGCACCTATACGTGATCCTGTACGTGATCCTGACTTGAAGTATGTATCACTCTTGAGTGCCCAATCCTCTGATTTCCTTCAGAGTCAGAATAATGAAAATTTGCCTTCTGAAATAAAGATGTTATAGAGATGAGCTGTGTTCGTATGCATGCATCTTAATCTCTACAGTGAAAGAGAAGAGTAACCATTTGTCTACTATGTTTCTTTTACAGTTAATGTCAAATAAAAAAAACAAAAGGTGTAAGACCCCTCTCAGACTCTGTCGTCTTTCCGGAATCTATTTCTCCAGCTTTGACTCTTTTGTCCTGAGGGGCTTTACTTTTGTGTCTCTCCCTCCTTTCTGCTCTGATGCTGCTGTTTGCAAGATGAGATGAGCAAACTTGACCCCCTCTCATAGATTCCTAGCTTTCACTTAACAGCTAGATTCTGGTTCCTTCTCATTCTCAACTCATTCAAAAACTGTTGCAGAACTTTCCAGATAAGATGAGCTAGAATAATAAATTTCTTACCCCTTTTCCCTGATCCCCATTGAAACTACCAATAAACATGAAAATGAAGCTGCAAAAATATTTTTAATATTTGAAATTGCAGGGATGTAACAATATCTCAGGGATGTTTTTTAAATTAATATATTTCCACATAGAAAATAAAAGCTTAAATAAAATATAAAATAATATCATGATAGTATGAGTTTTTTTTTTACTTTGCTTTACTCTTATATGCTTCAAAAAGTTAAATAATGTGCCTGAATCACTCTGTAAACAGAAACAAGATAAATCTTATTAAAAAAAAAAAGAAATGTAAAACAAAAAAGTAACATTGACTACATTTTACAACTTAATAGGCACTGCAGTTCATTTTTATTTTGTCTACTTTTGATCATAAATAGGAATACTAAGTACTTTGAAACATGCTCCAAGGCTAGTAAATAAGACGTGGCATGTAATTCTCACAGGAAAAGACAATGTGCATTTTAATGTTTTTCTGGTTAGGCAAAAATGTAGATATTTGAAATATCTTCTAACGAGTTTGGTACTAAAATTTGAAATATGCTGATAAAATACCACAAAACATTTCAACCGCATGGCTATTAAGCTGATTTTAATTTTCCATTTAATGATAAAGAATATACAGATTAAATTTAGATTTATGTTAATGATCTTCATACAGTCACACCTCTTTTCAGCATTATTATTCTATTTATTGAAGCATTCTTCATCAGCACTCTGACAAAGGGAATTTAAGTCTTTATTTGCTTTTTCAACTTTCTCTTTTCCAAGGGACATTATGATCCAATAGTCTGCAGGTAAGAAATTCACCCAATTATGTTGTTCCAATCTTAAGATGTCATAAAAGTGGCTTAGATTGATAGCAACATGGAAGGGGTAGGGAAGAAGAAAGCATAGACAGATAATTAGAAAACTCTATTGAAGAGCTTAAGAAATAATTAAAGTATCAATACTGAATCTTTAAAACACTCCCAGTATGGTCTATGACCACTGTACTATGATTTATGAACTTATGATGCCTTAGATTTTCTTCATATTCACATCTTAATTCTGTTCTATGTTAATTCTTGAAACATACTTTTTTGGAGGTTCTTTTCAATCATATTTTTAAATTAGGCTGAGAAACACTATATGATCTTCTCCAAACTTATTTCCTTCATTCTTCTTTCCTTATTTTTTTCCTTCCTGCAAATTGAGCACACTCTGTTCCTAGAAACTGCTAAAAGCCAATGGTGTAAGTGAAATAAGATACAGACCTTGCCCCTCAAAGAGCTCATAGTCGAAAATCAAGTCAAACTTGTAGATAAAGAACTATGAGTTCCATAAGTTCAGCTTTCACCATGCCCTTAACAGCACAGGGAAGATGAAAAACTCATGTATGACACAGTTAACAGGGAAGAGCCCAGGTAGGCAGATTAGTTAAGATCTTATTGCAGTTTTCCTCCAAAGAGAGAATGATGTCTTCAGATATGTTTTGCTAAAGAGAAAAGGTCAAAAGGAAATAATTCTGATAGACTAGGAAGCTGAGGGCAGGAACGAGTAGGGCCAGGCTGCTGCTCTTGAGTATGACACAAGCTAGGGATGGAGAAACACAAACACAGTGCAGTAAAGATTAAAACTGAGTTAATTGTTGAGTTTAAAAAGGAAATATAAAGGCCAGAACCCAGAAGTAACAACTATGTTTTTTCTGTTGAAGTGACTAACATTTATTTTGTCAGGTTTTAGGCTAAGTTCTTGACTGGCATTATCTAAACTAATGTTCACAACAACTCTAAGAATTAAGTAGGTTATTTTCCTAATTTGATAGATGAGAAAACTGAGACACAGAGAAGTTGAGCAACAAAATACACGGTAGTGAAATCAAGATGTACCCACAGTCTGACTATTCTGGGTTCTTAACCATACTCCTAGGGGTTCTACTTGGGTACCTGTTAGATTTGCCTGGGAACCCTAAAAAATATATTGATATATCAACCCAGACCCTACTTCAGACCAAATACATCAGAATCTCTGGGTGTGGGTCCCAGAAATTGGTATTTCTCTTTTCTAAGTTACCTAGTGATTCCATGTGCAACCAAGTTTGAAAACCACTCCATTATTCTCTTCTAAAGAAAAGTTAACAGAGGTGGATCCAAGATGGCTGAATAGGAACATCTCTGGATTGTAGTTCCCAGTGAAAATGCAGAAGGTGAGTGATCACTGCATTTCCAAATGAATTTTTACTGCCCACAGACCAGGAGATTCACCAGGAAAAAAGTGCCATGAGGCTCCAGTGTGGCTGTTGCAGCCCACGCAGTGGGTCTCCATGCAAAAACTCAGACAAATCCAGGTGCTGTTTCAGTTGGTGACTGGAATGCCTGGGAGACAGAGTCACCCATTCTACCAATAAAAAGGGGGCTGAAACAGGGAGCCAGGTGTTCTTGCTTGGCCGGTCCCACCCCCACAAAGACCAGCAATCTGAAATGCTCTGGATTGAGAGTTTCACAGCAAGCACAGCTGGACCTGGGATGTCCAGCTCTGTGGGGGGAAGGGTGTCCACCATTACCAAGGCAGTCCACCATTACTGAGGCAGTCTGCCATTAACAAGGAAATCCACCATTACTGAGACAGTTCTAACTATACCCCTATAAACAAAATGGCAAGGAAGTTCACACAGCAGCTGGGCAGAGCCCACAGAAGCTCAGCAACACCTCTGCTGGCAGACTGTGACCAGGCTACCTGCTCACTGGGCATGGCATCTCTGAAAAAAGGCAGCAGCATGACAAGAACTTATAAATAAAGCTCTACCTTCCTGGGACAGAGCACCTGGGAAGAAAAGGCAGTTATAAGTTCCACTGCAGCAGACTTAAGCATTACCTGCCCAGCAGCTCTGAATGGAACAACGGAGCTCACAGTGCAGCACCTGAGCTCCTGTAAGGGACAAACTGTGTCCTGAAGAAGCTCCCCGACCCCCGTATATCCAAAGAGACACCTCAAAAAGGAGAGCTCGGGCTGACATCTGGTGGGTGTCCTTCTGTGACAAAGATAACAGAAGAAGAAACTGGCAGCAACCTTTACTATTCTGCAGCCACTGCAGGTGATCCCCAGGCAAGCAGGGTCTGGAGTAGACCTCTAGCAGTCCTACAGCAGAGGGGGCTGACTGCTACAAGGAAAACTAAGAAACAGAAAGAAATAACTTCATCATCAACAAAAAGGATGTCCACTCAGAGACCCCACCTAAAAGTTACCAACTGCAAAGACCACAGGTAGATAAATCCACAAAGATGGGAAGAAACCAGTGCAAAAAGAATGAAAACACCCAAAACCAGAATGCCTCTCCTCCACGGGATCACAACTCCACACAAGTGAGGGAACAAAGCTAAATGTAGAAGGAGTATGATGAATTGACAGAAACAGGCTTCAGAAAGTGGGTAATAACAAACTTATCTGAGCTAAAAGAACATGTTCTAACCCAATGCAAAGAAACTATGAACCTTGAAAAAAGGTTTGACAAAGTGGTAATGAGAATAAACAGCTTAGGGATGAATATAAATGAATTGATGGAGGTGAAAAACACAACACAAGAACTTCACGAAGCATACACAAGTTTCAATAGCTGAATCCACCAAGCAGAAGAAAGGATATCAGAGACTGAAGATCAACTCAATAAAATAAAACAAGAAGGCAAGATTAGAGAAAAAAGAGTAAAAAGAATTGAACAAAGCCTTCAAGAAATATGGGATTATGTGAAGACACCTAATCTACGTTTGATATGTGTACCTGAATGTGATGGAGAGAATTAATCCAAGCTGGAAAACACTCTTCAGGATATTATCCAGGAGAACTTCCCCAACCTAGCAAGGCAGGCCAATATTTCAAGTCCAGGAAATACAGAGAACACCACAAAGATAATCCTCAAGAAGAGCAACCCCAAGGCACATAATCGTCAGATTCACCATGGTTGAAATGAAGGAAAACATGCTAAGGGCATCCAGAGAGAAAGGTCAGGTTACCCACAAAGGGAAGCCCATCAGACTCACAGTGGATCTCTTGGTAGAAACCCTACAAGCCAGAAGAGAGTGGGGGCCAATATTCAACATCCTTAAAGAAAAGAACGTTCAACCTAGAATTTCATATCCAGCCAAACTAAGCTTCATAAGCGAAGGAGAAATAAAATCCTTTCTGAACAAGCAATTGCTCAGAGATTTCATCACCACCAGGCCTGCTTTACAAGAGCTCCTCAAAGAAGCACTAAACAAGGAAAGGAACAACAAGTACCAGCCACTCCAAAAACATACCAAATGGGAAAGAGCATTGACACAATGAAGAAACTGTGTAAACTAATGGGCAAAACAACCAGCTAAAATCAAAATGGCAGGATCAAATTCACACATAACAATATTAACCTTAAATGTAAATGGGCTAAATGCCCCAATGAAAAGAGACAGACTGGCAAATTGGACAAAAATTCAAAACCCATTGGTGTGCTGTATCCAGGAAACCCATCTCACATGCAAGTATACACATAGCCTCAAAATAAAGGAATGAAGGAATATTTATAAAGCAAATGGAGAGCAAAAAAAAAGCAGCATTTGCAAACCTAGTCTCTGTAAAATAGACTTTAAAGCGACAGAGATCAAAAGAGACAAAGAAGGGCATTACATAATGGTAAAAGGATCAACGCAACAAGAAGAGTTAATAATCCTAAATATATATGCAACCAATACAGGAGCATCCAGATACATAAAGCAAGTTCTTAACGACCTACAAAAAAACTTAGACTCCCACACAATAATAGTGGGAGACTTTAACACTACACTGTCAATATTAGACAGATCAATGAGACAGAAAATTAACAAGGATATCAAGGACTTGAACTCAGACCTGGGCCAAGCAAACCTAATAGACATTTACAGAACTCTCCACCCCAAATCCATAGAATATACATTCTTTTCAACACCACATCACACCTACTCTAAAATTGACGACATAATTGAAAGTAAATCACTCCTCAGCAAATGCAAAAGAACAGAAATCATAACAAACAGTCTCTCAGATCACAGTACAACCAAATTAGAACTCAGAATTCAGAAACTAACTCAGAACCACGCAACTTTATGGAAAATGAACAATTGACTCTTGAATGTTGACTGGATAAACAATGAAATGAAGGCAGAAATAAAGATGTTCCTCGAAACCAATGACAATGAAGACACAACATAGCAGAATCTCTGGGACACATTTAAAGCAGTGTCTAGAGGAAAATTTATAACAATAAATGCCCACATGAGAAGCAAGGAAAGATCTAAAATCAACATCCTATAGTCAAAATTGAAAGAGCTAGAGGAGCAAGATCAAAAACACTCAAAAGCTAGCAGAAGACAAGAAATAACTAAGATCAGAGCAGAACTGAAGGAGATAGAGACAAGAAAAACGCTTTAAAAAATCAATAAATCCAGGAGCAGCTTTTTTGAAAAGATCAACAAAATAGAGAGATCACTAGACAGATTATAAAAAAGAAAAGAGAGAAGAATCAAATAGATGCAATAAAAATCCATAAAGGGGATATCACCACAGATTCCACAGAAATACTAACCACCATCAGAGATTACTACAAACAACTCTATGCACATAAACCAGTAAGCCTGGAAAAAATAGGTAAATTCCTGGACACTTGCACCCTCCCAAGCCTAAACCAGGAAGAAGTCAAAACCCTGAAAAGACCAATAAAAAGGACTGAAGTTGAGTCATCAATTAATAGTCTATCAATCAAAAAAAGCCCAGGTCCAGATGGGTTCACAGTGGAATTCTATCAGACATACAAAGAGGAGCTGATACCACTCCTTCTGAAACTATTCCATACAATCCAAAAAGAGGAATTCTTCGCAAATCATTTTATGAGGCCAACATCATCCTGATACCAAAACCCAGAAGAGACTCAACAAGAAAAGAAAACTTCAGGCCAATATCCATGATGAACATTGATGCATAAATCTTCAATAAAATACGGGCAAACCAATTGCAACAGCACATCAAAAAGCTTATCCATCATGATCAAGTAGGCTTCATCCCGGGGATGCAAGGCTGGTTCAACATACGCAAGTCTATAAATGGAATTTACCACATAAACAGAACCAAAGACAAAAACCACATGATTATCTCAATAGATGCACAGAACACCTTTGACAAAATTCAACAGTGCTTTATGCAAAAACTCTTAATAAACTAGGTATCGATGGAACGTATCTCAAAATAATAAAAGCTATTTACGACAAGCCTACAGCCAATATCATACTGAATGGGCAAAACTGGAAGCATTCCCTTTGAAATCTGGCAATACACAAGGAAGCCCTCTCTCACCACTCCTATTCAATATAGTATTGGAAGTTCTAGCCAGATCAATCGGGCAAGCAAAAGAATTAAAGTGTACTCAATTAGGAAAGGAGGAAGTCAAATTGTCTCTATTTGCAGACGATGTGATTGTATATTTAGAAGACCCCATCATCTCAGCCCAAAATCTCCTTAAACTGATAAGCAACTTCAGCAAAGTCTCAGGATACAAAATCAGTGTGCAAAAATCACAAGCATTCCTATACATCAATAACAGACTTAAAGAGAACCAAATCAAGAACCAACTGCCATTCACAATTGCTACAAAGAGAATAAAATACCTAGGAATACAACTAACAAAGGATATAAAGGACCTTTTCAAGGAGAACTACAAACCACTGCTCAACAAAATAAGAGAGGACACAAACAGATGGAGAAATATTTTGTGTTCATGGTTAGCAAGAATCAATATTGTGAAAATGGCCATACTGCCCTAATTTATGGATTCAACACTATCTCCATCAAGCTACCAATGACCTTCTTCACAGAACTGGAAAAAGCCACCTTAAACTTCATATGAAACCAAAAGAGAGCCTGCATAGCCAAGTAAATTCTAAGCAAAAAGAACAAAGTTGGAGGCATCATGCCAGTTGACTTCAAACTGTACTACAAGGCTACAGTAATCAAAACAGCATGGTACTGGTACCAAAACAGAGATATAGACCAATGGAACAGAACAGAGGCCTCGAAGGCAAGCCACACATCTACAACCATCTGATCTTTGACAAACCTGACAAAAACAAACAATGGGGAAAGGATTCCCTGTTTAATAAATGGTTCTGGGAAAACTGGCTAGCCACGTGCAGAAAGCAGAAACTGGACCCCTTCCTGACACCTGACATTAAAATTAATTCCAGATGGATTAAAGACTTAAAATAAGACCTAACACCATAAAAACCCTAGAAGAAAACCTAGGAAAAACCATTTAGGACATAGGCACAGGCAAAGACTTCATGACTAAAACACCAAAAGCATTGGCAACAAAAGCCAAAATAGACAAATGGGATCTAATTAAACTCCAGAGCTTCTGCACAGCAAAAGAAACAATCATTAGAGTAAACCAACAACCAACAGAATGGGAAAAAAATTTTTGCAATCTACCCATCTGACAAAGGACTTATATCCAGAATCTACAAAGAACTAAAACAGATTTACAAGAAAAAAACAAACAAACCCATCCAAAAGTGGGCAAAGAATATGAACAGACACTTTGCAAAAGAAGACATACATGAGGCCAACAAACATAGGAAAAAATGCTCATCATCAGTGGTCATTAGAGAAATGCAAATCAAAACTACATTGAGATACCATCTCACACCAGTTAGAATGGCAATCATTAAAAAATCTGGAGACAACAGATCTGGAGAGGATATGGAGAAATAGGAAAACTTTTACACTGTTGGTGGGAGTGTAAATTAGTTCAACCATTGTGGAAGACAGTGTGGTGATTCCTCAAGGACCTAGAAGCAGAAATTCCATTTGACCCAGTAATCCCATTACTGGGTATATATCCAAAGGATTATAAATCATTCTATTATAAAGATACCTGCCCAGGTATGTTCCTTGCAGCACTATTTAAAATAGCAAAGACCTGGAGCCAACTCAAATGCCCATCAATGATAGACTGGACAGGGAAAATGTGGCACATATACACTATGGAATACTATACAGGCATAAAAAAACGATGAGTTCATGTCCTTTGTAAGGACATGGATGAACCTGGAAACCATCATTGTCAGCAAACTGACACAAGAACAGAAAATCAAATGCCGCATGTTCTCACTCAGGCGGGTATTGAACAATGAGAACACATGAACACAGGGAGGGGAGCATCACACACTGAGGTCTGGGGGGGTACTAGGGGAGGGACAATGGGGTTTAGCAGTTGGGGACAGATTACATGGGGAGTAAGGCCAGATATAGGTGATGGGGATGGAGGCAGCAAACCACATTGCCATGTATGTACCTATGCAACAATCCTGCATGTTCTTCACATGTACCCCCAAACCTAAAGAGCAATAAAATATGTATATATATATATATATATATATATATATATATATATATATATATATATATAAATTAAAAAATAGTGGGGAAAAAAAAGAAAAAGTTAAGATGATGTTGAATTGACATTTGAAGGATTAATAAAAGTTTAGCTTATGGAGAAGGAGAAAAGGGCACTCCAGTCAAAAAAGGAGCATGAGCAAAGGCATGGCCTGTTAGGACAAATGGTATGCACCATATCCAAACCAAGAGCTTTGTGGAATGGAGAAGACAAGAAAGCTGATTGAAACCAGATTTTGAAAGGTCCTGAATTCCTTAGTAAGAGCCTGTTCTTTTATTCATCATGTATTAGAGAGCTTTTAAATGTTTTTAAAATATGGGAGTGAAAGAGAATCTGATCTGTATTTTAGAAAAACAAATGGCTTGGCCAGATGTAGTGACTCACACCTGTAATCCCAGCACTTGGGAGGCCAAAACAGGTGAATCACGAGGTCAGGAGTTCAAGACCAGCCTGGCCAACACGGTGAAACCCCATCTGTACTAAAAATACAAAAATTATCCAGGCGTGGTGGTGCATGCCTGTAATCCCAGCTACTCCAGAGGCTGAGGCAGGAGAATCAGTTGAACTCAGAAGGTGCAGGGTGCAGTGAGCCAAGATCATGCCACTGCACTCCAGGCTGGGCAACAGAGTGAGACTCTGTCTCAAAAAAAAAAAAAAAAAGGAAAAAAGAAAGAAAGAAAGAAAAAAGAAGAGGAATGGCTCTTTGGGGTATCAGGTATAACAAAGTTTAGTAAATGGCTTAGGGTGTATTGAAATAATTTGAACAATTCACATTTACCAATGATTTGTTCTGTTGCATTCTACTGGAAGTGGACATACTGTTTTATATTTATAATTTAATTCAAAGTTAATTCTCCACTCTTACACCACAGCTGCCATCCAAGAGTACTGAGCTTGAGGGATTTAAAATAAATTTAATAATCATTTTGGTGTAAATAGAACCAAAATGACTCACTAGCCTCTGTTAGGCATCAGGTATTCATGCTATATGGAGTGAAGACAGAGAAAAAGGTAAGAGTAGGAACAAAAACTCACATTTGTAAATTAGACTCAAATATTTTTTGTCAAGAAAACTCTCCTTGAACCATGAAAACAAATGACATTTCTAAAACCATAGCCTATCTCATAAATCATGTTCTCTTCACCAAACTATTGCATATTTTTAATCACCTTATCATTTAGGAAAAGGATATGGAAGGCATGGGAATACCACAGCGAATTACAGTAAAAGGCCTTCTCTCCTCTTCTCTGTAATCTCTCTAAAAAGCCAGGCTTCCTGCTTCCTTTATGACTAGAGTCAGATGAAGAGATTTTATAAAAAGTAACACATAGCATAGTGCTTACCAGCTCTGTTCATGTGAGGGTCCATAAGAGAATTAACCATAATTTCAGCCTTAGGTACTCATTGTACAGAATAAATTAACTTTTTACATATCTAAAATGGTACTAACTTGTACCGTTCTTGGGGAAATTGAGAAAATAATCATTTTCTGTAGGGCTTAATTCTCTGGTAGAACCCAAATGCTAAATCAGATGTATGGAAAAAATCATGGTTGTTCAAAGAAGAGGGAGCAAGAATATCAAAAATCCTCTTACCTCAAAAATAAACCATCCCAGATCCATATAATTATGAGACTGGAATTTAGAGAAATACATACATCAAGACTATTTTACTTTTTTAAACTATTCTACATTTTCTCAATATAGTGTTAAAAGAAAAACATTAGCCAAATTAAATTTAAAAGAGTTTAACTGAGCAAAGAACAATTCAGCCAGTCTCCCAAGCTCAGAGACTCCAGTGCAGACACGTGGTAGAAGAAGATTTATGGACAGAAAAGGAAAGTGACATACAGAAAACAGAAATCATGTACAGAAACAGCAGATTAGTTACAGCTCGGCTTTTCCTTATTTTAACACGGTTTGAAAAGTTGGTCACCTCTGATCAGCCAAAACTTAGTGACTGGCACAAGAGTAGACTACAGTTTTTATATAACTCCATTTAGGTTATAGTTCTCAAAGTACGCAGAAACCTTTAGGCCAAACTTAAAATATGTAAGGAGGCAGGTTTAGGCTAAACTTGGTCTAACAATTCTCCCCTTTTGGTCATCTTCTCAATACTGAGAGGCTGACCAAAACTTTAGTCATTGATGTCACAATCACCATTGTAAATATACTTATTTGATGTTTAAACCCACTAAGAAATAGCAGAACATGGATTTTATAAGGCGGGAACAAGGAATTTGGGCTACTTTTTTGTGAGGGTTAGAGTCGAGGTACCTCCTTATGTGCTGGAATGTCCTGTTTACAGGAGGAAAAACAAAACCTGATCTGTTCTAGAATCTACGTGTTTCTTTAAAGTCTTAGTTTGATTGTCACATTTAGCACAAGTGACTCCATTTTGGTTTGGTCTGGTCTGTTGGGGCCTACTGCATGAGCTTAGTCCAAAACAATGGCCTCTCATAATTTTGTTTAAAAATTGCCCCCTTTTGGTCAGGTTCTCACTTAGGTGAGAGTATGACCAAAATATGGGGCTTTAGCACTTCTCTCAGTTACCATCATTTTGGGTTTCTGGTCGTAGCACATCATTCACAGATTATGTTGTCCTCATGGTCACATGTTTCTTTCAGGTCTTGTCATTCCAGTTGAAGAGAGATCATTTGAAATTCTATAGATGGCTGCATGCAAACATTTAAAACTTTTGAGAGAATACAGTGCACCAGGGAAACTACTATTATGACTATCAAGAGGATAATATCAAGAGTTTCGAGTATGCTCCTTAACCAGGGCCCCATAAACCAAACTACCTAAAATCAAATACATCAAAACAATGAGCTCAAGAGTCTACTCACTTTAACTAAGCAGTCTCTTCGTTAATCCCCTACAACTGAATTTCTGTAATGCCTGGTGTGATGTATTTCTCCATGGGCAACAAGTGCCAGCAGCTGCACAGATACTTCTCTGTTTAGCGAGTATGTAACCTAGAGCAATTCTATTATTTAGCATAACTTTCACAGGAGAATTTGAAGTCTGTTGTGTAACCATAGACTTTATAGTAGAATCTGCTATAGAGCCTATCATGAGGGATAAATTTATAATCATTGCCTCATTTATTCCAAACCATGGAAAAGGACCTAACAGACGATTAGGAAAAGGTCCTAACAGGACCTTCCAGAAGAGTAAAGACCTCCTGGCAATGTTCTCTTTAACCCATGATGTGGGTTAAGACGAGTGAGCCAATGACTTATCTCAAAAATAATCTATATCTGATTATGAGGCAATGTATGTACCATTAAAATTTCTCATCTACACTGAGCTTTCATCTATCTATCAAGGCATAAGTTTATCCATGTATAAGGTTGGCTACAAAATCCTTCACATGTAAAAGTACATCCATGAGTACACACAAAAGACCTCTTTACACTTCTATTGTTTATAGAGGCATAAGCAAGGGAAAAAAATGAGTCTCATGATAGGAGGAAACCTCAACCCGTGATCTTGGGAAAAAAGTTGTTTCCTTTAAGGATGCTATATTCTTCTGGGAAGAAATTTCCCTGGTTAGCTTTACCTTAATGTTTCCAATGGGTATACATTACAAGAGTGTGGAGGGATCCTTCTGAGTCGTGAGATTATGAACCCAAGATTCAAGGTCCTAAAGTTTTGCTGCAGTGTGGATGACAAGAGCAGTCTTGCTCTGATGTTTTGAGATCTAATCTTTGGGTTCTGGATTGTAAAGGGATTGATTGTCCTCAGTCAGTAAACCATGAAAGCTTACTTTAGCTGGTGAAAGAACACTGCGGCATAATGAGCTACTGTTATAACATCAGCCCTCTTGCATGGGAAAGCTTTTATACAACCAGAAAACATGCATTGAAAATGACAATTGGATGAAATCCCTCTATAAATGTTTAAATGGCCCATCAGGTAGTGAAATGTACCTGAAGTTTTGATTGTCTTTTCAGGATTATGGGTTTGACAAAACCATACATTGGTCATAAACTATTGTAGCAATTTAGAAGTCACCACACCAATATAATATTTAATTTGGATCATTTTATCTTTTTCATGATGAGTCACAGAATGCAGAACTTTTAATTAAAAAAAAAAAGCTTTAAGGACTCAGGAAGGACAAAGTGGCCATCCTGGTTCTCCATACTTAACATTGGACTTATGTTCTCTTGAATACCACTTTTTCTCCAATTTAGGTGCATAGCACTGATAACTGATGGGTTACCATGGGTAATTTCACTTAGACCATGGAGTTCATTCAAATTGTATCTCTAAACAATTTCAGTATTGGCTGATTTAGCATGAAAATCTGGCAAAGTATTTTCTTATTATTTAATTAATTTTTGTTTGAGTTAGCAGTTTTATAAACCAGTGTTTTTATTAAAGTTCTAGGAATTCTTATCTAGTCCAAATGATATGATTCTAAAGTTATCAGAAACCTGTATTCAAGAGTGCTTTTCAGGGCCCTTTCCATCCTTCCATGAACCTCTTTAAAGACATCATATTCTATGATTTTCATGCTTGTGAAGTTTTTGGAAACTGCATCATAATACATACAAATGACCAACAGACATATGGAGAAAAATGTTCAACATCAATAATCATTAGAGAAATGCAGATTAAATCACAATGAGATATCACCTCACACATATTAGAATGACTGTCATCAAAAAGACAAAAGTGTTGTCAAGGACATGGAGAAAAGGAAACTCTCGCACACTGTTGGTAGAAGCTTAAATTGGTGCAGCCATTATGGAAAACAGTATGAAGTTTCCTCAAAAAATTAAAAATAGAATTACCATATGATTTAGCAATCCCACTACTGGGTATATATTGAAGGGAAATGAAATCACTTTGTCGAAGAAATATCTGCACTCTCTGCAGTGCTTGTAGTACTATTTTTTATTGTATTTACTGCAGCACTATTCACAATTGCTGCATTATAGAATCAACCTAAGTGTTCATCAGCCGACAGACGGATAAAGAAAATGAGCTATATATACACAAGGGAATACTATTCAGCCATTAAAAAAAAAATCCTGTCATTTGCAACAACATGGATGAACCAGGAAGACATTATGTTAAATGAAATAAGCAGTCACAGAAAAACACCAAGCTTCACTTACATGTAGAATCTTAAAAAGTTGCACTTACAGAAGCAGAGAGTTGATAGCAGTCACCAGGGGCTGGAGAGGTAGTAGTGGACAGATGTTGTGCAAAGAATACTAAATTTCAGTTACTTAGGAGAAATAAGTTCAAGAGATATACATACAACATGGTGATTATAGTTAATAACAATGTGTTGTATTCTCGGAAATCACTAAGAGGCTAGATGTGGTGGCTCATGCCTATAATCCCAACACTTTGGGTAACTGAGGCAGGAAGATAGCTTAAGCTCAGGAATTCAAGACTAGCCTGGGCAACATAGTAAGACCCTATCTCTACAAAAAGAAAATTTTTTTTTAATTAGCCAGGCATGGTGGTACATGCCTGTACTCAGAGCTATTCAGAAGCCTGAGGCAGGAGGATCACTTGAGCTCATGAATTCGAGGTTACAGTAAGTTATCATTGCACCACTACACTCCAGTCTGGGTGACAAAATGAGACCCCTATCTCGAAAAAAAAAAATCAATAAGAGAGTTCTTAACAAAACAACAACAAAATGATGAGTACGTGAGGTAATGCATACACTAATTAGCTCAATGTATCCATTCCACAATGTATACATATTTCAAAACATCATGTTGTACACAATAAATATATATAATTTTTATTTATCAATTTAAAAATAAAAAGAAATCTATTTTATTCTTTTAAGTCTACTAAAGGAGGAGATTTCTTGATTTTTTTAAAGCCATTAACCTCAGCAAACTAACACAGGAACAGAAACCCAAACTCTGCATGATGTCACTGAACAATGAGAATGCATGGATACAGGAAGGGAAACAACACACACTGGGCCCTGTCTGAGTGGTGGCACGGTGGGAGGGAGGCATCAGGGTAAATAACTAATGCATGTGGGACTGAATACCTAGGTGATGAATTGACAGGTGCAGCAAACCACCATGGCACACGTTTACCTATATAACAAACCTGCATGTCCTGCACATGTATTCCAGAACTTAAAATTAAATTAAGTTTCAAAACTAATAATTTATTACATAGCAAGTACAAATGTAAAAAATCTACAGAAGTCAAATTAAGATGTTAAAGGAATCTTGGTAGGAAACCAAGCAAAAAAGTAATTTTTTTAAGTTTTTTGTGATGAAATATATCTCTTTTGATGTCTGTACAGGGCACTGAGGAGATAGAAAAAGTCACAAGTCTGTGTAAAACAGGTAAATTCCTCCTCCACAAGGCCCCAAATAAAGCTGGAACATCTAAGATTTTTGTCATACATATAATGGTAGATGTGAAGTAAATCCATCTTGCAAAATCACATTACTCAGAAACCAAATTGTCTTGGCCCTGGTGCTGGATGGAGGGAAAAAAAACACCATCCCTGAAAATTCACAATCTACCACTCATGCTACCAGTGTGGTCTGAAAAACCTCAGGCAGGCAATTTGATATAAAACAGTTGGCTATGCTCCATGGAATAGTAAACACAAATTCTTTCTAAAAGAATGTAACTGCAATCTAGGCTTCAGAAAATTCCCATAAAGTTCAAAAGAACATGAGTTCACAGTCAAAAATCCCAAAACACGCAAGAACCCAAAGAACAATCACTGAAAGCATCAAAAGTAATAACAAGCAGAGTTGGACCTGCAAAGATTCTAGATAATGCTATTCCCAGACACAGAACACAAAATAGCTATGTCTTACACGTTTAAAAAAAATTCTTAAAAGTCTTTAAAATGTGAGCAGAAAACCAAGAGATTTAGGAATATCCAAACAGATTGGGAATAGAACCAAATAATCCTTCCAGATATTAAAAATATCTTCTATCTTCCACCTAGGATGCAAAAAGTCGGCAGAGAAAGTTGCTCCTACCCTAACAATAAGAACAAGTCAGATAGTCTATAAAAACGACTAGTCTCCACAGAGAATTGAGGTTGCAAGGTAACCTACTACACTAAAATCCAAAAAGATGGCAACACCCTCCGAGGAGAAATGAATCCCACAGCTGTTTCAACTTCGGCAAAGGAGTAGTGGGGAGGTGGTTCATGCCTGTAATCCCAGTGCTTTGGGAGGCTGAAGTGGGCAGATCACGAGATCAAGAGATCAAGACCATCCTGGCCAATATGGTTAAACCCTGTCTCTACTAAAAATACAAAAATTAGCTAGGTGTGGTGGTGCACGCTTGTGCATCTGTAGTCCTAGCTACTCAGGAGGCTGAGGCAGGAGAATCGCTTGAATCCAGGAAGAGGAGGTTGCAGTGAGCCAAGATCGCGTCACTGCACTCCAGCCTGGTGACAGAGCAAGACTCAGTCTAAAAAACAGAAAGGAGGTAGGAGGTAGCCCCCACAGAAGTTGGCAAGAATAAAACATCTGAGGCTTTAATAACATGGTAAATGATGAGTTTGAATTGGCACATTTTAGAATGACTGAGGGCCCCAAACAAGGGGAATTCTCACCCATCCACAAAATCTTTTCACTAATTTCCACTGAATATTTATGAAAAAACTAGGGGCAGGACCTCTCCTACTGAAAAAGACTGTACCCACAGTAAAGACAAGCAGGGCCTGCCTAAATTTGAGGTTGAGAGGAAAATGAGAGCTGGCCTCCTAGGTCCCAGACTCTGCGTGCCTAAGAAACAGAGTCCTGCACTGCCAGGAGAGGGCAGGAAATCCTGCTTTGCTCCTTTGAGGAGGACCACCCCCATCCCATCTCAAACTGGCTTAAAGTCACTAATCTTTTTAAGTTAAAAACATGCTTGCTGTAAAGTTAGTTTTATCACTTTTACCAGATCTTCAAATATGGGGAAAAACAAATAATAAAAACCAGCAATCCCAAGTCCACTTTTTAGGTAAATGTGTAGAATAACTCCATGAAACATTAAAATAGCTTATTGATTCTTGCAATTGAGTTCAGTTACCTGATTATCTAGAATTCATTGGGCCACAACGGGAATCTTTCTCTAGGGTAAGCATTAGCACTCTATAGAGAAGTGTGGAAGAAAGAAAGTGCCATTTCACCTAAAGGTAGAAGAGGAAGTTTTTCCTATGCCATGGTCATCGTCCTCCCCACCACTGCTACCAACAAAATACCTCCTCCAAATTCCAAAACCTTCCAGACCACTGGAACTGACAGTGGTCTGGACAGATAAGAAAAGAGTGAGATAGAGAAATTTAGAAGGCAACATGCCTGTATGAAAAACAATCATATTGAGATGATTTTATTCTTAGATGTGAGTGACTGATCCAACAGAGTAGGTTAAAACTACAACTGTATATGGAGGGAGATGGAGAAGAGGGCATCCAAAGAGTGAGGGGGCATAATTTAATTTTATAACCTAAGAAATTTGTAACAAATTAAATCAGAAAGGTAACAATAAAAAGTGCAGTTTTCATACAGATTTTCTGCTCCTGGTTCGACCAACATATGCCTTCACTGACACCCACATTTCTTCAGTCACCCTAATTTTATTCAACAAATACTTATTGAACTACTATTATGTGCCAGGTACTGTTCTGACCATGTGGAATACATCATAAATATCCCTGTCCTCGTGCAGCTCACATGCCAGTGGAGGAAGACAGAGAATAAACAGTAAATATGATAAATGAGTAATTACTTAATATGTTAGGAGGTAAATGTGATGACTAAAAGAAGGGGTAGAGAGGATGAGAGATCCAAAATGCAGAAAGTTGAAGTTGTAATATGAAACAGGATGGTCAGGGTAGACCTCATCAAGAAGGTCAGATATGAGAAATGACAGGAAGGAAGTAAACCAAGCAGTTAGCTATCTGGAAAAATTCCTGCAGGTGGGACATCCAGTATTCCAGCTGTATTCAAAGAACAGGAAGGAGGGCAAAATGTGGAGCAAGCAAGAAGAAAAGTAATGGGATTGGAGGTCATCTCCTCCTTTTTATTCATTTTTATTCCCACTCCAAGCTATTAAATCCCACTTCAGGAAATCACATAAATGCAGTGATGGACTCCACCTTGAGATAAATTATCCAACTTCAGCTGCTGTAACTCAGTTACAGCAGTTATGTTATGCCTTCTAGTTATGTTATGCCTTCCCTAAATCACATCCCATAGCAGAACTTCTAACTATATTCTTATCAAGGTGGCATTCCTGCCTCCATACCTTCACCCTCCAAAGATGTCCTTGACTCCTACTTTGTTCAGAGAGGAGAAAGACACTGGCTGTGCTACTCCCATGTAATCCCACTCCCCATCGCATATGGCTCAAAGGGAGACTATCCTCCTACTCAAGGCCAGTCTCTGCACCTGGCCTGGGCCCTTAGCACTTCCATTGCCCCTCCCTAAGGGACTCCTGTGTCTTCTTCTCTGAAGTTTCCTTGTTGAATGTGGATGTCTCGCCTCAATCTCACTCTCCTTGAGCAGTTTCGTTCATGCCATTGCTATAAATTTCCATCTATAGTTTGATGATTTCTCATCTACCTCTGTAGTTCTGAGTTGCTCCTGAGGTCTAAGCAGGCATTCCCAATTGCCTACTAGTTATGTATATTCTAAAGATACATCAGATAAAATGTGTCAAAAATCAAGCATAACTCCACCCCCCAGATATATTCATATTCCCCCCATTTCCTGTCTCAACAGATGGCATCATTACTCTCTCAGTCATCGAAAACTTTACAATCAGGCTTCTCTCTTTCCTTTATCTCCCATTTATAATCAGTCAAGTTCCATAAATTCTACTTTTAAAATGTCTACCACATCAATAGCTACCTCTTACCAAATACCTGCATTCACAACTCTCACTGGCCACTTCATTCAGACAAAAATCCAATCATGAGCGTCTTTTACATTGAGCAAGGAATAAAAAGCCAAGTGCCATCTGCTGCCTCTACACAGTCATTTTAAATAAATGAGATTTGGATTTTTGGTTGTTGTTTTGTTTTTGTTTTTAATCTTCTTGTACTGAGAGAGGTAAGTGCTTAATTCCATTGAACAATTCAAGTGAACAAGGAAAAATTGATTGGCTTCTCTGCAAATTAAACTCATCTTAAAACCATACCATGACAGAAAAGTTAACAGGGGGAAGCACTTGAATTCAGACTGGAGAAAAATTAAAAGCTTGCAAAGCAAATAAGAGAGTCTGGAAAGAATTTCACAGAGAGAGAGAGAGAACACCAAACACCATTGGAGAACACACAATTTTCAGAGGAAGCCAGGAGTTTAGGCTGTCAAAGGAAGGATAGTGAGGAATAGGTAGGCAAGAGTGAGCTATGATGGCACTACTGCACTCCAGCCTGGGTAACACAGCCAGATCCTGTCTCTCTAAGAAGAAAATGTAAGCAAGAGATTGGATTCTATATCCACCAGGGAGCCACTGAAGAGTTTTCAGTAAAAGAGTAACCTGAGAAATATTTATGTTACTAAGACCCCATTCCATGTTGGTGGGAGAGCTTGGCTTAAGTCATTTTTATTATCTCCCACAGAATCCAGTACAGTGCTTTCAAAGAATGTGTGAAAATCAGAAATGAATTGTATTCGATTGAAGTAAATGATAGAGACTTTGAGGAAAGCAATGAGTGGCTGTGCTGTGTGCAAAGCACAGTCCTGAGCTGCCTAATTTGAAAGGGGATGTATTGGGCTGGTGTAAAGTTGAGACCAGCTTGTAAGCTCCACTCTCCCTGTTTGAAGACTGGTGGTTGCCATGGTTACGGTTGCATGGGTAGGCTTATTTATAGCTGTACACTATCTTTAGTGAATTCCACAACAGATGAGAGAAAAATTCAACTGTGAAGCCATTTAAGTGCATTGGAAGCACTTAGGAAGAGCAATAGAATTAAATATACACCAGAGAATCTCAAAAACACTATGGAGAGCCCCATTTTAAACAACTTTTGTGAAGAGTGTTCTGTGTAAATTGAAAAAATAAAGGAGTAGAAACTACCAAAATCTAGGCTTCTGCATGCCCTCTACTAGCTCTGCCTCTACAATTTATAAGCATAAGCTCCAGGATAGGTTTTGGAAATAAATAAGTTTTCTTTACCACCAATCACATGCAAGACACCTACAGATATTGGGTCCCTCCATTCTTACAAAAACAACATGAGATAGGTACTATTATTATCCCCATTCTGCACATCAGAAAAGGAAGTAAACAAGGTTTAGTGTTTCCCAAAGCCTCATAGTTGGTAAAGACCAGAGCTAGCCAAGAGCCCAGGGAGTCTGCTTCCAGTGATTTTAACCACTATGATATACTGCCTTGTTTTAATATGTATAACAAAAAGGTCTAGGGACCAGAAGTCACTGGAGACCAAAAAGCTGTATTTATTTCAGTTTAAAGTGAACACAGATATAAAGTGATTATTTGATGATGCAGAAGACTAAGGATTCATGCTGCAGAACTAATTCTACCCCACCCTAAAATTTTATTTTATTTTATTATTATTATTTTTAATACTTTTTATTGCATTTTAGGTTTGGGGGTACATGTGAAGAACATGCAAGATTGTTACATAGGTACACACACGGCAGTGTGATTTGCTGCCTTCCTCTCCATCACCTATATCTGGTATTTCTCCCCATGCTATCCCTCCCCAACTGCCCACCCCCTGCTGTCCCTCCCCTTCCCCCCGCCAACAGACCCCAGTGTGAGATGCTCCCCTCCCTGTGTCCATGTGTTCTCCTTGTTCAACACCTGCCTATGAGTGAGAATATGTGGTGTTTGGTTTTCTGTTCCTGTGTCAGTTTGCTGAGAACGATGGTTTCCAGGTTCATCCATGTCCCTACAAAGGACATGAACTCATCGTTTTTGATGGCTGCATAGTATTCCATGGTGTATATGTGCCACATTTTCCCTGTCCAGTCTATCATCGATGGGCATTTGGGTTGGTTCCAGGTCTTTGCTATTGTAAACTGTGCTGCAATGAACATTCGTGTGCATGTGTCCTTATAGTAG